>NDGM011243182.1:3888-17782 GCA_002564305.1 Octomys mimax
TCCTGTTTTCAGCCTCCCAAGTGCTGGGATTACAGGTGCACACCACCACGCCCAGTCTCAATCTTAGTCTCAGTGCGCCCCAGGGGCAGGGCCTGCACAGCACACCAGGGATCAACCCTAGCCGGCCACTGAGCTCTGCCTAGGCAGGCACTTTAGTTTGCTGAGCTATCTGGCCAGCCCTGCGAAAGTTCCTTTTGTTGCCTGGCAATATGAGGTCCTGAGTTCAATTCCTGGTACAAAAAAAAAGTTACTTTGTTAAAAAAAAAAAAAAAAAAGAGAGATTAAAGAAACTGGCTGTGTACACATGCTCTGGTAAACCATGGCCTAGCAGTCAAACTGGTCCCATGCCTCGATGTGCAGAGCCTGCAAGTCGGCAATCACTTTTACACTTTTAAATAGCTGGAAAAATGAAGAGTATTTTTAACATGGGAGACTAACACGAAGTACAAATTACAGTGTCCCTACAGTTTTGCTGCTATAGAGACACACCTGTTCCTCTGTAAACTGCCTATAGAGGTTGCCACACTGCAGCAGCAGAGCTGCGTAGGCATGAGTGACTGCAGGCACCACAGAGCGTCCGCTATTTCCCGTTTTTACACAAGCTCGGCAATCTACAGGCTGAGGGCTATATTCACAGCAATCAAGGCTGGGCTACAGCTTCGCATGCATGAGGCCTGGGTTCCATCCCTAGCACCCAAACAAGAAGCACAGTTATTCCACACTCATGTGTCATCACATACTAATGCTCAGATACTATTTCGTGGGGAACTGTACATCTATTATGTGAAAACGTTACAATAAAAAATTCAGGAAAAACTTAGTAGCTATCAGTAAATGGGTGGCTAAACAATGATGGAAATACTCATTAAATGACATGTTATACAGCTATAAAAAATTATAAGGTATAGGGGCAGGAATATAGCTCAGCAGCACAAGCTCCTGCCTGGTAAGCACAAGGTCCTGAGTTTGATTCTCAGTACCAAGAAAGAAAATTAAAGAAAGAAAGAAAGAGGGAGGGAGGGAGGGACGGAGGGAGAGGAGGGAGAGAGAGAGAGAGAGAGAATCTACATTAACTTTGAAACTGGCATAAAAAATTGAAAACAGGTTAACCACACATGTGCACACACAATATATACGATACACCATTATATATATGTATAGTCATGTTTTTGTTACCATGCAATTTGCATATACCTTGAAATTTTCTCAGTGTTTACTTCTAATAATGGAAGTGAGCATTAGAGAATTCAACATTAGGGCTAACTTTTAAAAAAGTACTTGAAATTACCAGATCTTTCTGATTATTACATGTAACTATCCTAAAATTGAGTGCTGCCCCATGCCTAGTAACTCTACTTGAAGTAAAGATGAAGACCATGAGCTTGGACTCAGATACTGCAATGCCAACGACGCCCAGGCAAGAGAGTTCCTTTACTCTCAGAAAGATCACAGTCTAAAGATGCTCCTTCCCACATTAACGTGGAGCATGGGATGATGGCTACCTATGAAATGGGATCCCTTGGGCTGTCAGGAGGGGAGCAGAGAGCAGGATGTGGAGAGCAGAGAAGGCTCCAGCAGAAGCTCTCTGTTCCTTCCCAGGACAGCAACTCCTCTGTGTGGTGGACGCCGGGATCTTCACGGCCAGCTCTGACCACACGGGGGTGTCAGTGTCCAATCTTTGGCTACTGTTCCCAGCTCAGATGTCTCCAGGGGAAGGGACCAACCTTCTGGCGGCGGCGGCTGCTGCTGCTGCTGCTGCTGCTGCTGTTGCTCAAGCTGCTTCTTTCGTTTGGCTTCAAGAACTGGGTTCTCATACTGTGTCTTCCTGTTGATGTGGCTGGGGAAGAAGGTAATCGGTTTTCAACATGGAGCAGACATCTCACCAGCATGAGGCCTGTCAGCCAAGTTCTCGGGTTAAAACAGAGCAATACGGTGCAGCGATACTGATCTGGTTGTCAGAAAGCACAGCTAAGAAAGGAAATAAAGTGGCTACTGCCTGCTTATATATATACAGAACACTGGGCAATCGTTTGTGCACACATTTTGGGGGAAATCCTCGATAGGCCACCCTTACTCAAAAGTTTTAATCTTACTCAAGTCTTACTCTTGTTCTAACAATAATATACCCTCATGAAGAATACATTCCCAGACTCATGTATGCCTAAAACCACGGATAATACTGACCTGTGGAGGTATGTCTTCTCCCATACATATGGATCTATGATGAAGTTTAATTTATTACTAGGCACGGGAAGGGGTTAACAGCAACAATTTGCCACAGACCTCAGCAACCTCAGAAGATTACGACTACTGTTCTTTAATGAGGTTTTTCCGCTTTTCATGTAGAGGAAGCACGCTGTGGCTCCTTGTTCGCATACCCCCCTGCCAGCACTGCCACTACTCTTGAGCTATGCAGCCATAACTGGGTGACACATGGGCCACCTGAGCACAGGCACTGCAGGACCGTGGAGTTGACCTGGGAACCAAGAAGGTGGAGGAGCGGTTTATACAGCTCGAGCACGCTGGACCTGGTGGCTGCTCTTCCCCTGAGCTGGGTGGGCGGGGTGGCTGGAGGCTTCATCTGCTGCGCAGAACGGCACACAGCTGGAAACCTCCCCAGTGCTTCCTTCTGGAGTTTTTCATGTAATGGTTTCAAACCATACCTGACCTAAAACCAAAACTGAAATCACAGACAAGGGGCACTACTGATTTCACAGAAAAGGAAAGCAAGCTTCTTTGTGATTAATAACTGACCTTGTTAAAAGGTGGCAAACAGTAAATACACATGCAACTCCAGGTCAGTTTGCTTTCAAATCCTACAATTTTGATTACTGACTCTTCCTAAATGTCAAAGGTATCACACTGAAGTGTGGTTGCTCAAGTGCAACAAGGAGATTATGGAGTTACTACAAAGTAAGATTAAAGAAGAAATGTGATGCGGGTAACACCAAAGGGCTGAGTAACTTCCTACAATATGTTTTGCCGAAGCACAAGTAATCATAAAGCAGTAAGGTGGGGCAGGCAAGATGGCTCTGCGGACTAAGCACCTGCTGTGGCAAGTGAAGGGACCAGGACTCGATCCCCATCCCGCATGCCGCACCAGCCCTGCCCCTAGACTGAGTCCAGATGTGGTGGCCCATGTCTATGATCCCAGTGCTGGGGAGGCTGAAAACAGGAGGATCACTACGAGTCCAAGCTGCATAGTGAGACCCTATACCAAATACATAAATTTTTTAAAAAGCAGTAAGGTTAAAAGAAAAAAGCACCTTTCTAATACCTGTCAACTCTCTGATGAATTGACAGTGAGAGCCCTTAGCCAGAGATGGCAAATGCTGCTACTTTGGGTGGCTAGGTAAGTGATAAAGCCATAGCGAACACACACACGTGCACATACACACTCGCCCCAGCCCTTGCTTCTGCTACACAGGCATTGGACCAGCATACAACTTGGCCTTTGAAAACAAAGTTTTGCCACTCATCAAAACAGTAACCATCTGTCCTTTCCTTACTAAATGCTTGTTGAGGGGCGATGTACAAGGAACATCCAGTAAAAGAAACCTTGTATGCATCTGTAAGAAAGATGATTTAGGGGCTCACAAAAGAATTTATCTTAAGAGGGTCAGAGAAACAACCTGACCTGCCCTGCCAATTGCCAATTCTTGTTAGGTAAAGAGGAGCCAATGTCAGCAAGGTTGAAGGACACTTGCAGTCTTGAACTTGCAATACTTTAAAATGAGATGGAGAGCACCAGATGGTCTGACATTTTTGCATCAAGTGGTCACCCACAGCAACATGAGAATGTGCAGGCCAGCTGTCTTCATCATAGAAGGCATTTGTTTTTTCCAGGTGATTGTTTCAAGCGGGTCTCGCTCCTGAAGGTACACAATCCCTAGCATCTGTTCTGCTGTATCCGAGGCTTTCTCAGCCATGTGCTCAGCTAGCGCTATGGTGCTCTCCAAATGCCACGACTATGTCTAACTCTCACAACGAAGGCACACATGAGCTGTGAGGCCGGTCCTCAGGAGCAGAGTTAATAACAAGCAGAACGTACCTTTGGAGTAACTGAGGATCTTCTTGTTCATTGAAGTAGACACAGATATCTTCATTTTAAAATGAATGTACTATTACTTAGTTTGTGTCTTATAGTAATGACAGGTTCTGGTTAGCATAAATGTAATTCCAGGGTAATCCACTCAGGAACTCTTCTGCCTCTCAGACAGAATCTTCCTTTCCCCAAGAAATATATTTTGCTCTTAAAATAGAAAGAAATGCATGTTCCTAGTGATAAAAACCTAAGACTCTGCATCCCATAGAACTACCTAACATTTAAAAGTCTGTGATTTCAGAGGGGCAGACACGAATGTGGGGCTAGTAACAGGCACTCACTCTACATAGTAGACACCGTAGACAGGGTCTTCAATCTTTTCCCAGCCAGCAGGCAGTTCTGAAAAATAAGAGAACATTTAGAGCAAGGAGAGCACCTTCTCAGAAAGCCCACAGTTAGGTAAAGAGAGACAGACTCATAAAACCCTTACTTCCATCTAACCAGAAGGAGTATGCATCACTTGTATGTTTTCAGTACATTTTCTCTCCATGCAAAGCAATTCTTCATCCAGTGGCATTTTACTTAAGAAACTAAAACTTAATAAATGCAGTTGCAGCTGCCTTATTCTTAATTATTAGATCAGACTTTAATAGGAATAGCTAAAACTTGCCTTGAATGTCCAGTTCCCATCCTAAATGTCTACTGTTCTCTATCCTGTCTCCAAGCCACCTTCTCACACAAACAGAAATGGGTGGAAATTAATGTTTCCTTTCATCTTTCAATACAACTGTGTCCTGCTGGCCTTACAAGAAAACAGTATCTGCATCTTTTCTCCTTATTCCCAAGTAAAACACTGCTGAGTGATTAGGATCCCTGCACAGAGCCCGGCTTTACCCCACACACACCTGGCACTCTGTCCCGGCCTGGCCATCTTCCTCCTCAGTCACCTGTGAGGCGAGCCACCTCCTCCCTGCTGACAGCTACTGCTGATGGGGTGGGCCACTCTTTCATGGGTGCTGCTACTGTGAATACTGAGCCCTGCTCTCCGGGGCTTGTGTAAGGCTTTGCATCAAAGGCCGGGATGAGCTGTACTGTCTATGGAAGAGTGGCTTCTAGTACAATAATCTACTGGAAAGGGCAGGCGAGATAGCTCAATGGACTAACTGCCAGCTTAGGCAAGCGCAGGCACTGGGGTTTGATCCCTGGCACCACATGCCATGCCAGCCCCACCCCCAGGTGCGCGGAGCCAGTGCAGAGACTGGGCCTGGTGGTGCACACCTGTAATCTCAGCATGAGGGAGGCTGAAAGCAGGAAGATCATTACGAGTCCTAGCTGTGTAGTGAAACCCTGTACCAAATAAAAGAATAAAATAAAATAGAAATCTACTGGGAGAGGTCCACTATTCTGGGGAGTTTTACTTTCTGAATTGCAAGTGGGTGTTTTGTGCCATTAAAACAATCCTAACCCAGCAAAAATTTCTGACCTTGATTTTAAACCCACCCTGATCTCTGCATTTAGGGAAAGTTTATGTGACAATATACTCTAGAGTGAAACATTATTTCTAGAAGTAACTATTAAGAGCTGGTACTCTACAAACACTTGAAATTATTTTGAGGCGGGTGTTTTTTTGAGGTCCCGGAACCCCATGGCCACACTCTCACACGACGACCGTTCTGGAGTGGTCACACTCTCATGGCCACACTCTCACATGACGACCGTTCTGGAGTGGAGGGCTCTCATGGGCCGCTGCCAGTTGCAGCCTGAGACGAGGCACACGTGTGCAGAAGCACACACGCGCCGATTACTCACTGCTTACGTTTTGTTCGGATTTGGGTGAACATCAAGTAATTTCATGGTTTTTGCTCTACATGCTACTTGTTTGCAAACAAAGAGACAGATTTTCCCCACTTTTTCTACTTAGAAAAACACCTAACAACAACAACAACAAATACCTAACAGGTTTTAAAGAAGTCTTTGAAGTCAGGAAACATGAGCTACTGAAACGCAAGACAGGCCCACACCGCAGTCGTCCTTACCAGCTAGCATTCTGCACAGTCTTGCAGGCCAATGCGAATCACATGCCTGGAAACAGCTACCCCTTACAATGCTAGAAATTACCATTTAAATGAAAATGAACCAAAAAATATTTCCAAATTAGGAAATTGAAAATTTAAAAATTGCAAATTGGCGCCCAGTCGCACGTTCACCTGGGGAGCAGTGGGCGTGAGGAAGGATCCACACTGCAGGGAGTGGCGGCACTGGGGCTCTTCCCAGTCTGCAGCCTGCAACACCAGGCCAGATGGCCCCGGACACAGCAGAGAGATGCGATGCATTCAACTCAAGCACAAGGCCACAAGCAGTCACTGTCAGCCCAGCGTGGGCAGACAGGAGGGACACAGGTGAGTGCCAGTGTACAGGCCAACAGAAACCCAGCGGCACAGGGAAGCCTGGACAGCAGGCCGGGCAACCGGCACTTCCGGACAGTTTAACACTTGGAATAGATGAATTGCCTCTAGAAATTGTTCAGTTTTTCAAGTTAAATCTCATTCTGAATGGAAAGATAGATTTCTCGCTTCCAATGTGGTGATTAACTTAATAACAGGAATTAGTCTCTTAACGCTGAAAATAGAAATGGGTCATTGCTTTAAAAAAAGAAGCTGCTTGTCCTAGAGTTTGCCTTTTGGTTGTAAAAAACTGACAGTAGCAGAAAATATTTAAGTTCATAAAGTGATTACATTATACTTCTTAAACATAAACACTCCCAGGACCCCTGAACAGGCACAGCCCACATCTGACCACCCCATGAGCAGAGGAGACCACACAGCTCTTCCCATAGGCTGGGGCTGTGAGCCACTGGCACTGCCCAGGAAGTGGGCTGTACACCCAGGCAGTGGAGCTATTCTGAGGCCCGGCCACTTCCCTCAGACCTCTGAGCCACACCTTCTCTGGGTCTACCCCGAAGACCCACTGTGGATCAAAGGAGGGGACACGAAGATCCCTGAACACAGCCCATGGATGAGAGCAAGAGCTCACTAAAGCGCAGTTCTTCCTGGACCAGGCTGGGCTTCCTACCTGGCCCATGCTCCAGGGCTAGAGCATCAGAAGGAAGCAAGGGTAAGTCCAACAAGCTAGAATTGGTGAACAATAAAGTCATAACCAAGGTGTGCTGATCACAGAGTCAAACATTATAACACATTCTCCTTAAGTTTCCTCACAGGCCTCAAAAGAGCTCCTTTTCCAGTTCCAACTTACACTTTTAAAGAGGAAAGTCAGGGGAGGCCTAAGGTTACAGAGTCCATGCCTGGGAAGCCAAGCAACCTGATCTGACCCTAGAAAAAGCGCCACAACCAGATCTCGCCATCGCCCTAGAATACAGGTCTGACCATGAAGTGGCAAGTGGCTGTGTCTGCTGCTAAGTTCTGATCGTCAATGCTGCAGGGAGCTTCCTGCCACGTCACAGACATTACAAGAAATACAGAAGATTCCTTGACATTTTGACGTTCCATCTGCCACAGGAACCGAGTGCTGCTCCAGGCCACACTGAGCTATCTCCACAGGCCACAGCACAGGCACCCACACCCACGATGGAGGCAGCAAGA
This sequence comes from Octomys mimax, assembly GCA_002564305.1. Lineage (NCBI taxonomy): Eukaryota > Metazoa > Chordata > Mammalia > Rodentia > Octodontidae > Octomys > Octomys mimax. The sequence continues at coordinate 11,533 of NDGM011243182.1, forward strand.
GTGGCTGAAGTTGGTTCACCTGATGAAGAAGACATTTGCTTTGCGTGCGGAAAGCCTGGCTCCATCTCCTTCAATTACCATTTATTCTTATTTCATAAAACTAGCCCTGCATTGCTGTAGTCCACAGGCGACCCTCGAGTCACTCCCACTGCGTGGGCCACAGGACAGCTTACTACACGTCTTTAACCACACATCGCTCAACAGTCGCCCAGCATGTGGGCATGGCCGCCAATATTATCTCCTCAACAAACACTACAAAAAGCAGAACTAGATGCTGTGCCCGAACTCCAGCTAATCAGTATTTTCTTCATGTAACTAAGAACATGCAACCAAAAGAAGTGATAATTTATAATAGCTACATTTATATTTTTAGGTCGTAAGACAAGTGTAAAAGTGCCAGGCCAACTCAATGTTAGGTTGTCCCATTCCTACTGATGTCAAGAGCAGTCTTTTATTCAGAAAATGTAACTCGTGGTCCATTTCCAGCTAGTCAGGGCTTCAATCTGAAATGTGGCTCAGCTGTGGTTTTTCTATTTGCTCTTCAGTGACTACACCTGATGCACCCAAACTAACTTTCACGTTGTTCAAATCTGATGGAAACGTTCAACACAGTGAGAATCTAATTCAATATAGACTAATAGCAAAAAAAGAAGTATGTTGGCATTATCTGCAAACATAAATCACTCATATATTACAATAGCTAGAATAGTTGAGGCTTGGTTTACCCTGATACATCAGCTTTAGGGGGAAGCTGCCAATAAACATTTCTTTAGTTCCTAAGACACACACTATAGGGACAAGGTCAACAGTGTGAGATTAGAAACAACATAGCCATGGAACTTATTAACTATTCAATTAATCAATGGAAATTAATTTTAGAGCAACTTCTCCTGCAACAGGCATTATCTTAGTCAAGTAGACTTTTGTTTGCTTTGCTCTGGGAGGAGTATTATACAGATAACCATCCACTGAAGGAACAGAAAGTGGCACATGGAAGGCCACGAGACAGGACCGGCGGCACCGTTTCCATTCTTCTCCAGTCCTCACTTCACAAAGTTATCCATCCCAAATTTGCTAGTGTGATTCTGGTTGTAATTCATCCACACCTTCCTTGAAGATGAAATGTATTACAGCTCTGTGTGCTGCACACAGTCCAGCCCACAGGTGATTCAACTGCCTTCTCACTGATAAACTGGATGAAGATCATAACTGAGGAGGTGCACACTTAAGAAGAGGCGGGATTACACAATTCACAGGAGACAGAACCATACAGGTAGTCATGCAACAGCAGCTGCCAGAAGGTTTACCTAGTTCACTGTCCAGCTCCTCGGTGTGGACCCCTTCTTCTCCAAAGGAACAGCAGGAATGAGACAGGAAAGACAGAAAGAAAAAGTCAGACACCAGCACCAAGAAGGAAACTCCCCTCAGAAAAAGTCACAAACACATTACTTTGTCCTTACCTGCATGTGGCTTACTGCACTGGTTTGACTAATAAACTTGATCTCAAGGTAAAGCATGAAACACTAAGAGCTGGTATTGGCAGAATAACTCTGTGGCTCATGTACGTGCATGTCAGAACAGGATCTGACTGGCTGTAAGAGATGACAAATACTTTTTTTTTTTTTTTTTTTTGGCAGAACCAGGGATTGAACTCAGACCCTTGCGCTTGCCAGCGAAGTGCTTATCCTACTGAGCCATCTCCCCGGCTCTGACAAATACCTTTGTGTTTGGATGTTCTTAAATGGGAAGTCACCCACTGCAGAGCTTATTTACAGCAAGTAAGGCTGTTAGGCCTTTCATTATTAGTCCTTCTAATCCTTCAATAATCCTCTAATTAGTGAGGCAATTACAGCATAATTAAAGCATAATTTAACTTACAAGTAGCTTGAAACATGGAGGGGAGGTCAAACTCAGAGAGTGACCTGTACACTGCTCCATGCTTTCCAAGGGGAGAGAGACAGATGAGCCCTGTCATGCCAATGTACACGGAGGACTTGGAAGCAAGGTCCCTTGATTCTGTATTTTTTAAAATATGTAATTTCTAAGCCAATCAATTCAGAAATACAAGGAGAATGTTCTTGGTGATTTTAGGAAGTAAAACAGTACAATGTTTTTCCATTCTCAACTTCCTCTTGCTGACAGTAAAATACTTTATATCATTACTGAGATGAAAGCAATCCAGCACACAGGAACCATTTCCACACAAGCTTCCCTTCTCCAGCCTCATGGGCCCAAGGCTCATGTGGAGTGATGCAGAGCCATAAACTAGAATTCAGAGCGGACAGTGAGAAAAGGCATACGTTTAAAACAACTGCACTGGGCACAGTGTAAGACAAGACAGAGCAAGACTCCATGTGTGACCTACACCAGAAAGGATAGAGGTGGTGAAGAAAATAGGGAATGGCTCTAGAAATAACTGAAGTGAATCCAGAAATTCACAAGCTAGAAGTGGGTGTGTAGGGACAGAACAGTGAAACCCTTGTGCATCTACAAATTTAACTTCAACTGAGGCAGGAAATACACAGGACAATTTCCTGGAAAGATCATGAATTTGGTCCCAATCAGACCACATTTGAGGGCTCTGAGATGCCCAACAGGGTCTCAATCAGACAGACTAAAACACTGCCTGTGGCTCAAAGGCAGTGTTGGAGGCTTCTACTACAGCAGGCCCACAGTGACAATCAAGGAGCAGGGCATATGCTGAAAATCAAAGGCCAAAAGCCAATTTGCCATTTTTTGAAATAGGAAGGAAAGTCTTTATAATAATTGAGTATGATGTTGTGCTGCTACATCCCATGTGTGCATGAACTAGTTAGGAATGCAGCATTTGTGGCAATGTAATCCCAATGTGTGGCACAATACAAGCAATGACACACAGCAGCTTCATGTTCACTGGCAGTAAAAGATGTAAACTGACATCTGTCATAATCTCATTACAGATCTATGCTGTTTGAGTATACAGACACAGACATACATATAATCTCTACTAGAAATAGAATATATGAATTCTAATGGTGAAGGGATAATTACTACATTTGGTATTAATACATACTTGCTCTAAGGAAAATAACATTAACACAAATGATAAGAACTTTAAGCATTCAAAAGTATAAGAGCTGGCAACAAGAACAATTGGTAACTCTACACTTTACAACACTAACAGTTTTCTCAGTAAAAGCTCTTACAATCTTCTTTCATCTACAGATTTATCTTAGCAGGCATTTCATACATTGCCAGTGTAATTATACTGGATGTCACATAAAAAAATCTTAAGATGTACAATTAAATTGCTTTCAAAATCATCAGTATCAAATCAAGATTAAATTTTTTTCTATAAGGTTTTATAGGTGAGTATGGCTTAGTTTCTGATCTTTGAAAACTGGCTACTCTGTATTCTGTGTTAAACAGACTCCAAATGTTTAGAACACACATAAATTACAGTTGTTCATACCGGTTCCACTGCTGCTTCAGCTGGGGGGCAAAACTGCCCAAAAGAGACAGGTGACTCGATCCCTCCTCCAAGCGAGAAGGACGTGTATCTCCACATGAAGCCCCTCAGGTGAATATGAACATACACTGTGCTTGTGTCATGTTATGTGCAAACCAAGCAGACTCACCATGAATCATGTACTCCAGGTACGACCTTGAAGCACAAAGCTTCAACAGTAAAGTACTGTCAAACCTCAGATGTGTGTGAATAATTCTTCATTATAGGATGAATTAGTAAACTTAAGCTTATCTTACAGAAAAAAAACGTGTATTCAATAACTATCTATTAATTCAAATGCCAGCAGTGACTAAGGGGCAGCACCATGACCTTTCCGTTTGGGTAAGTCCAGGACAAGAATTAATCTTGGTAGAATGTGTTGTAGACGGAAAAGCAACAGACTTACTGTCTTCAGTTTTTGAAATTTCATTTTGGGCAAGTAATTAAAAACTCCAACAGCTTTGAAATAAACTTTTTCAACAAAAAGTCTTATAGATACTTTGTTCCCAAAATGAAAAGAAGTGAGCAGTAGGTAACATCTCAGCCTCTTTCTAGAAGAATGTACTCTTCAGATATGATGCATATAGTGCAAGTCATAGAGGTACCCAAGCACATCTAGGTATGCTTCCCCTACCCCAGACTGGGGAAATGATACAGTAACAAAGGATGTGGAAGCCGAGAAAGCTCTCAAAGCCTTCCTGAGACTTGCACAACCCAGGACTGGGATCCTGCAGGTGGGCATGGCCAGGATGGCAGGTGCCAGTTCCTCCAAATGCTAGCGTCTGTTCCACATGACTGAACACAGAGGACAAATCGGAATAGCTTCTGCTGAGCTCAGATTCTACCTCCAAGGAGATACTAGCTTGCTCCTCCTTTACTTGAAAATGAACTGCTCTTCTGAAAACCACATGCATTTCCTGGAACTGGATAACCTATGAAGACCTCACTGCGAAAAGCCAGCTGGCCTTAAATCTGCATAGGTGAACAGGCCCGACTCACTCCACCTGCAGTCTGCCCATCTTACCATCGTCTTCACACTCTTCCAGAGGCTTCTGCTGTTTGTTCAGGCACCGAGGGTCTAACCAAGATGTTGTTTTTGTGTTGTGGCTGCAATCCAGAAACAAAAATCAAGACATTCAGTTAAAAAGAAAAAAAAAAAAAAGAAAGTAATTTCAGAAGAAATTTAGACACACCTGAAACAACAGCATACCACAGCAGAAGACAGCCTGCTTGGGAACTATCTTGGAATCTCAGAGAGGCATTTTTCCCTACCTAAGACAGGATCACTGAATCACTGAAAGCTTACCATGCAACACGAGCTTTGCATTTGAAAAGTAACAGGCTTTGCCTGTTCTGTCTACTCTTGCCTAGATTTATCATGGTAGTCTTCACATATGCCAAAGAACACATTTTAATTTGTTTTAAATTCGTCTCTGATTTAAATTTTGGATGCTGCTCCTTGTAAGGAAGGCTGCTATTTCCCTCACGCTATTACAGGAGCACCCTCATGACAGCGTGACAGTGCCTCGTGCACACGAGCAGCTCAGAACTACCACTCATCATTCATCACAGCACCCTAAATTACACTTCTGACACACTGATGGCAACCCCAATTACCTATCATGGTAGAATCTGAGCTGAGGGAAGCCTAGAGAAGCTGAATACGCCATTCACCCCCTCCTGGAAGGCGGAGTCCACCGCAGATGGGCTGTTTCAGCAGACACTGACTGGGGCTTTCCACACAGAAAGGCAAGGTGCTGGGAAAACTCCCCACGGCACAGCACGGCCCTTCACTCGCGTAAGCAACACCTCAGGTGGGCAGAAGCAGCTGGCCCTTGTGCCTCACGGCAGCGCAAGACAAGCTGCAGTCCTGCCGGAACACTGACTCCACACTAGCTGACAGGGCTGGGCAGCGTGCTCCAAGTCCCACAGAGATGGCAACAAACGACAAGCGAAAGCAAGAAATTCAGAAAACAACTTTATGTCTGGGTCAGGTATGGCCGCACGGGCCTGTAATCCCAGCACCTGAGAGGCTGAGGCAGAAGGATCCCCACAAATTCGAGGCCAGCCTGAACTACAGTGAGACTGTCTCAAAAAAAAAAAAAAAGGTTTAGACTGTAACTTTAATTCTTTTTTCAAAGTTTGTAAACATTAGTAAGGTATTTTCAGAATTTTTGTGAGTGCAGAAAGCTAGGAAATTGGTCAGATGTGGTGGGTGGGACCGGGCCTCAGCGCCTCAAGCAAACAAGCGACCTCAGTCCAGAGATGAGCACGCTGTCTGGTTACGGACAGCCATTAGTGGCTGGGCGACCTTGGGTCACGTGTTAACTAACTTTGCAGAAGAATGAATGAAGGGCTGTTCTGTTGTGATTGCCTTGGTCTTGCCCATCAGGCACACCAGCGACCACCCAGCCCAGCTTCTGTCTTCTTGTCTGTCTTTCTCATGCCTGCCACCATATCTCCATGGGTAGAACTGATCACAGTGAGACCAACGGATCCCTACACAGAATATTTTGTTTAATCTCTTGGATTATTAAAGAAAGTTATAGCATAAGTGACAAAATACACAAATGCATGCTTCTTAGCTCAATTGACAATTAAAAAGATAATCTAGTAAATGCCACCATTGCCACTTTTTGGACCACTCATAGCTAACAGCACCTAAGCATTTTATACACCCAATACAGCTTGATTCTTTTTTTTTTTTTGTGGAACCGGGGATTGAACGCAGGCCCTTATTCTACTGAGCCATCTCCCGGGCCC
>NDGM011243188.1:6693-23538 GCA_002564305.1 Octomys mimax
TTTTTTTTTTTTTTTTTTTTTTTTTTTTTTTTTTTTTTTGCGGAACCGGTGATTGAACTCAGACCCTTGTCTTGCCAGCGAAACGCTTATTCTACTGAGCCATCTCCCCAGCCACGCTTGGTTCAGTATGCTAGTAATTTTTGTGTTTTTGAAAATGTTCTTGGTGGCTTGAGGGCTAGGGGTCCTGCCGGTTAGCTCAGTTGTTTAAGCACCTATTCATGCAAATGTAGTTAGGAGCAGGATAATCCGGCTCGATTCCAAGCTCCACATGCCTTACCAGACTCGTCCTTAAAGCAGCCTGAGCCAGCCAAGGGAAAAAAAAAAAAAATCCTTCTCAACTTCAGTGCTAGCTTGATAACTCAGGTGACTAAAGCTCTGGCTTAGGCAGAGCGCAGCGGCTACCCCGGCATGCCCGCCCACCGGGTGCGGTGAGACTGTGATGGAGACTGGGCATGGTGGTCAGCACCTGTAATCCCAGCACTGGGTAGGGTGAAAACAAGAGAATCGCTAGAAGTCTGACCTCTATAGTGAGACCCTGTAGACCCTGCCCTAAATACAGGAAAAAAAAAAAAGTAAAAATCTTCTTATTTTGGATTTTGTATTCAAGTCCCTGATTCATTTTAAGCTAATTTTTGTGTAAAATATGAAATAGGGTAAGGGTGTTTTTAATTTCATTTATAATTTCTCCACCTCTCGATATCTAGCTCTTTCAATATCACTGATGAAAAGATAGAATACTTTTGAATAGATGTTTGTATATTTAATAAAAATTACTTGAGATAATTTGAAAATATTATGTTGATAGAAATGAAGATCAACTGTTTTGTTGTGAGATTCTTATAATAATATATAGTTACATCATGTGTTTTAATCTACAGTATCAATCTCTGACCTTTACTTGTATATTTAATCGGTTTACATGTAATATAACACATCATGTTGTATGTCCATTCCAGAATTATTTACTTTAGTTAAGATGGAAAATTAATCAATTAAGTGTCTATCAGTCAATGAATGAGTAAATAAAGTCCTATACATATATCATAATGCAACCATCAGCTTTTCTGTTGCTAGAAGCAAATACATGACAGGCACAGCCTAAAGGAGAAAATATTTTGTTTGTCTGACCATTAAAAACTATTCAGTCCAGGGATGGAAGGCTCAGTTTAAAAATATCATGGTGGAAGAATGTGGTGGAGTCAGCCTTCTTAGATTGTATTGCCTGGGAATTAAAGCAAAGGAATAGTGCCAAAGACACAGGAGTCAAGGGCCAATATAGTACTTAGCTCATCCTTCAATGTCTTGTCCAGATATATTGTGAACTGTTCTTTAAATCACTTCCTCAAATAAGTGCAAGTTAATATTCTCAACAAATCAAGCTTTGCTCAAAATTTAAGTCGAAATTCTCTTCTTTTTTTTTTTAAGTGGGAATTTTTTATTTATTAACTTTATTGGTACATTTTAAATATACATAATGATCACTTTCCTGACAGGGACTTCATACACATACATGAATTATTTCAATTCTTTTCTCCCCCATTCTTTTTTCTCCTTCAATCCCTCTTCCCCTCCTCATTTATAAAAGTTTTATTTACATTCCTCCCCCTTTACTCTTTTTTTCTTTTCCCTCCCTTCACCCCTTCCCTTCCCTAGTTCCCCCACCTAATTGAGCATCTTTTTCCTATTTCATAACATCTAGCATGCATTCTGGTCCTTATTTACACTTTTGGTTTTTCACACCAGAGAAACAAAGTGATATTCACACATTGTGTTCAATTTATTTTACTTAAGAATGTGGTCCATCCATTTACCTACAAATATCTCAACTTGATTCTTCTTCACGGCTGAATAGTACTCCAGTGTATTAAAAAATTACCTCTTTATTCATTCATCAGTTGCTGGACATTTGGGCTGTTTCCAGAACATTGGTAAAATTCGAACAGCAAGTTATTTCAAAAATGCAGTGGCACAGTGTAACCATTCTCATTCTAAAATGAAAAAAAAAAAGAGACAGGAAAGAATTGAACAAAGCAAAAACAAAATCCAGAAAGAGAAAGTTTTATTGTGCCTCAAATTTGTACCTCAAATCCAGGGCATAAGGTAATGAAATGTGAGTTCCAAAGGGCCTGCATACTACCACTCGTATGGTCTTAAGGGATGTAGTTCACTCCACCTCTCTCCCTTGGACTGGGTTCACTCAGGGCCTGTGAATCTACAGTCTCTGCTAAGCCTACAGCTTCATTCCTATTATTTCATATATTTAATCTTTCATCACCATTTGCCTGGCCTCAAAGCCTTCCTCAGAAATCTGGGTTAATCCTCTAGCACCACAAAACATTTGCCACTGCCTGTGCTCTACAACCAGTATTATGTGGACAATTCCAAGATCTCATACCAATTTGGCAGTATCCAATGAGTGGGGATAATGAGTGTAGTGGCTGTTCTGCATAGTAGAGCATTTTGAAATGAATCCCGGGTAATAAAATCATTAGAAGAAATCACAAAGAATTGTGTCTTGCATTAACATTTTATACACTTTTACCTTTCAACCATGATAAGAGGCACCTTTCTGATTCTTAGATGTATCCCATCTATCTTTTAATTTGCTTTGTTCAAAACACTAAGCTTTTTTTCAATGACATTAATTACTTCAGCAACTATACTCCTCTTGGCCCCAAACTGATTCCTTAATAGTGAAAATTTCAGTTTTTAAAATACATTTGTTCTGATATTTTATCCTGGCTCTCACTGTATATAAATCTATAAGTAGATGATCCCAATATTATAATTACAATATTAGATCCCTTGGAATTTTCTCCATCAGATCAGTTATTCTAATATTGTTCAATACTTTCTTCCTCAAAAGTTCTTTAACAACAAAAATATCCACTTATGGGCTCTGGTTGTCTTCCCATTAGAGACCTTGTTTCCTAATGAGACATTACATCCTGGGTCTTTTACTGTCTGCATTCCAATAAGAACTCTGGTCTTCCAAAATATTGTCTGACTTCATTACTTTAAATTTCCAAAGCTTTCCAAAATTCTTCCTTAAATCAGTTATAGAGTCTTTTGAACCACTAGGTTAAGTAATGACCCATTTATTTGGTACTAATTACCTGTTTTGGTCCACTTTTCATTTGCAGGGACCAAATACCTGACAAGTGCAGCTTAAAAAGGAAGTTGTTCATTTGTCTCATGGCTCTGAGGATTCAGCGCATGGACAGCTGGGTCCAAAGCAAAGTCTTAATAGAGGAAGAGTGCAGTGGAGTAAAGCTGCTGAAAATATGTTTGGCTGGAAGATAAATGTGGTTGGAGGCAAAGATTAACAGACCACAGACAATATACAGTTCCAAAACACCCAATGTCATGCCTAATTGAAACATCCAGATAAACTCAGAAATGTTCATTAGTAATTTACTGCACATCAGTCAAAATAAGCCTTGAAATATTCTTTAGATCTCTATATAATTTATTATTTAAAAAATTATAAAATACATATATAATTATTTCAACCATAATAATACACAGGTTTATTCACTATGAAATTATTTACTATTGAACATATATGCGAAAAGCTTTATTAGATTTGTGATGCATCAGTTATGAAAATTTTACCCTAAGCTAAAAATTTTTTAAATGCATTCTTACAACATTTTCATTAAACATTAAAGTTTTCATTTGTTTATTACAGTTCTCCTTTTTGCTAATTTTTTAAACTCAAGTAAATTATACATGTTCTATTGGTGTATATTGGAGAGGATTTTGGTTTACTTTGCTAAAGCAAGGTTAATCATAGTTCTGGAAATTAGAGACAGCTCAATAACTTTAATCTTAGGCAGGGACACTGACAAAAGCATAAGACTCACAAAAGTTTTCTTGTGGTTCACTAATGGATAAATTTGGTTCCTGAGCAGAGACATTAAGCACAGAGCAAATCTATGAGTAAGAGCAAAATAATTGTTCTGTAGGTGCTGTTACATTGGCAACAGATTGCTATATAGGGAGTTTTACTCACTGCTAGGTTTCTGCTCATTGTGTGGGAAATGGCCAGAAAATATATATTCAGCTAATATATATTCAGGTACAAATAAACAGAGACATAGAAAATTAGTCAATTCATTAATAGTCCTTCAAAAAGTTCATGGACCATATCTCCTTTCAGAAGATTCCATTAGATTTGTCTGAGACACAAGTTATGGTCATATCTACTCAAATCATGGAATAAATGGAGTAACAGTGAATTGTCCTGGCTGGCATGAACTTAAAGATTTTCTTGCTCACTGATGATGAGGTAAGCATTACTATTTCAAGTGTTCAGCAGTCTTATTAGTCATATGTATTTGTGTAGTATTATTACAATTATACTTAAAATAGTATAGTGTAAAACTTTTCTAAATTCTCTGAACATTACAAAAGGGACTCAGATAACTGGTTAGTAAAAGGTGACCTTTTAATTTATTGTACAGAATAGGTTGCATTTTTTAATGATGCTGCACATGTGTGGAAACTTGTATCAGCAATAACAAAAATTAAAACAGGCAAGAACATGAATTTATGGGAAATATTTAGTAAATATAAGGACAAAATGAGAATGGACATCAGTATGAAGAGAAGGAAAGTTGAAGCAAGCACATCTAGAGCGGAGAAGGCCATAGTGGACTGCTTAAAATGAATGTGAACAGATTTTAAGGAATTACTGGTATTAGCTAAGATCTTGTAATGTTTCATTGGAGATGAACAGGGCAAAAGTTAGAAATGTTTACCTCATCTTTAAGGAGTTTGCTTCTGGTATAAAATATGGATCAGCAGCCATTTGTTCCTTTAGAGACATCATGTGACAATTGCCCTGGGCCATTTTAGAAGAAAGCATTCCATATATCTTTGGCAAGAGAGTAGAGAAAAACACCATTAGTAGGAAATGGATCATTGATAAAGGCCTAAAAATCTATTTCTTGTCTCCACGAAGGTGTATGACATTTAAGGGTTGAATTGCTTGACTTTAGGATGTACCTAGAGGATTAATCGAGAACACTTATGCATATGTCTGGGTGGATCACAAGACATTGCCTTGAGGTCTTTGACTAAGCTCCGGCCCATTTTGCTCTGGCCCTATACTCCTGTTTTGCTGCTTCACTTCCATGAATCAAGCAACTATGTTTTATCATGCCCCTAATCCACATGGTCCATGCCTTGGATCCAGATAACTATGAACTAAATCACCTGAAAGTGTGAGTCAAATTAAACCTCTCCTTTCAATAGTGTGTGTTCTACATTGATTGTCAACAGCTAGAAAGTGACTACTACAGAAACTTGGTATGGAAAAGTGGAAGTTTTTCTGTGATGATAATTGACCATGTAATTTACAGGCCTTTGAAACTTGTTTACAGGGGCAATCAGGAAAACTTTTGGGATGTTGTCTACAATAGACTTAAAATGCTATGAAAACAGTCTAATGGCTGATGCTGGTTGGAGTTTAGAAAAGCGAATGATAATAAGTATATGGAAAGGAAAGATCAGGCTGAAGAGGTTTCAGTTGAGGAAAGTGTCTCCACTGGCTAATGGGCTAGAGGCTGTGTTTATTACACAATAGAAAAAATAGCTTATATTTTGATCATGTCTTAAGACTTTCTGGTAGCTTAAGATTGAAGTTTGCACACTGATTGATCAGACTCAAAGAACTTCAAGGCAGCCCAAAATCTCAGCTGTGCTATGAGTGTTTGTTTGTTTTTTTTTCCTCCCAGAATTATAATGAGAATTAGGCTTGGAAGGAACACCAGAATTATTAAAAAAACTTAAATATTGGCCCAATGGGAAACATGTACAAAATTGGATATAAATCACATATGGCTATGAAGTAATTAAGGCCACTAAAAAAGTCAAGTACTTAATACACAGAGAAGAAAAAAGGACACTTGAGGACAACTCAGGAATCAAAAAGACTTTGCCCCCATGGAAGGGCTCAAGAGAGTAGCACTGTGAAAATTTCTTTTGAGAAGAGACTACTTTGAACTCATATTTAAGAAGGACCTTCTAGGGAACTGGTTCCCCAGAATCCATTGTACCATGCTCAGCCATATCAGCACATAGAGGTCACTGGTGCCTTGGTCCACAATGGCCTGGTGAAGATCCACACTGGTGAAAAGGCAAGGGGAAAGTAAGGAACAAAGATCCAAGCTCACCAGTCAGGATGGGCTTATTTAAAACCAACCTGACAGACTGTTCTGGCAATTAGACTAGACTGGTCACTCTCATACAGGGAGTGAGGTCTTTTACACAGCTGAGAGCATAAATGAGGGTTATGAGTGGAAAGTCAAAAGTGGGGCTTTGAGGGGAAAATTTCAGTGAAAAAGATATGTGACTATCTGCTATGCTTAAGGCTTGAGAAATGCAAGGTGTACTGGTTATCTGTCAGGAGCGGGGCTGAAAAATGTGATGGGAATTATGGGGTGAAGCTGTGGTTATAGGGCTTTATGAACCAATTATAATGCACCTTTAGTAGATGGAACATCAGTGTGGCCTCTGGTCAGCCCCTAGGACGGCTGCTGTTGGATTCCCTCTGAAAGACCTTCATAGTTCACAATATGCTAGTTTTATAATCATACAGAATTGTATGGTTATGGGGTAAGGAAGGCTTCCAAAAGAAGGATGAAATGTCAGGCAAGGACCTTTGATAAGGTAGTGTCTGAAATTGTAGGAGTGAAGGCAAATAGTAAGTCAATACCTCAGGAATTTGGAGAGGCCAGGAACATAGACTGAATGTTAGGGTTAAACACAAGATTAGCAGAGGAAAGAGGCATTGTTGGATGTAGCTCATAAGGTCATAAAAATGGGAGCCTCTCAAGACTTCTGGAATTCACAGTACATCATTATGCACATTGGTTTGCTGGTATAATGTTCGCTTTCTGAGTTTGTGTCATTTATCTCCTTTATTTTAACCCACCTATTCCTTCCTTTTGAAATTGGCATGTTTGCTTTGTGTCATTGTACCTTGAAATTTTATAACTTAATTTTTTATTTTTATAGAATTTCACAGGTAAGAATTTGTCATGAGTCTCAGAAGTGACTTTAATTTTGACTTTTGAAAACTGTTGGATCTTTTGAAACTTTGAACATTACTATATTTTTACTTGTATGCAAGAGGATTGCATAGTGTTAAGGAGAAGTATGACCTATGTTTATTGATAATTCAGGTGGAATGTCAGTGTGACTGGCTTTGGAGTCCACACAGAAGACTGTGGAACACAGCTCTGGATGTGTTGGATGAGTCACAGATGTGTCCTCCTCAGGTCTACATTCAGTCCCTGATGCACTATGCTCATGCTCTGCTTTCTGGCCTCCAAAAACTGGGCAGCTTTGTGCAGTCATGCCTTGGTCCATGACATTCTTGCTGTGGAGCTTTCCAATAGTCAACAAACTGTCCTAAAATGATGAGTCCAATTAAATTTCTCCCCTTTAAATTATGGGCATTTAGTATTGTGTCCTAGTAATAGACTAAGGCAACGTCCCTGCCTATTTTGTTCATAATTATGTTTAGGACATCAGATGCAAACATAGCCTTAACTGGAAGAAGCAGGACTCATGGTCACACATGCCATGTGTGTATTGTAATCAGAATATTAAGCCTCAGGCAGGGGAGATAGCTCAGTAGAATAAGAGCTTGCCTGACAAACACAAGAGCCTGAGTTCAATCCCCAGTTCTGAAAAAAAAAAAAAAAAAAAGAATATTAAGCCCCAAAATATACATCAATCTGTCTACTAAGGAATTTAGAACCAAAAAAATATTTTCTAACTAACTAATTGGCTTTGTGTGGATTAAATTAAACAGAGGGATTAATGTTGAATTCTAAAAAGTGGCTTTATCCAGTTAGTGTCAGATTTAAGAGGCCAAAGTATGCAGCTGATTGTAAATCTGAATGAAAAATAGGATATGATCAACTTTATCTTTAGTAAGTAATCTGAATTAAAGCATGAAGTCATATAATCATGTTAAAAAGCTATTTTTAAGTTATAAATTGAAAGTTCAATTTTATGTATTTAGAAGTTTTATCTGGAAAATAGTGGGTTTATATGTCATGTTTAAATATGTCCTCCAGCTTTAATGCTTTGTGTTTTTACTAAGTGTGTTTCTCTGGGACACGAGATACTCCTTGGAGACACTGACACTTCTAGGAGACAGGAAAAGTTCAGGGAAGGAACAGAGACAAAGTGAATAAAAGCGAGTTCAAAGTACATAGAATCTTTTATATTCTAACATTGAATTATATTCACTTTTCATTCTGGCATATGGATCTACTTGAAATTCTCCACACACCTCTTTATTTCTCTATGTAGGCTGTTTCCAACTTCTGTCTTCAATGCCTTCAACTTTAGCTGTATCTAATTCCTCATTCTTCAAACACTGATCCTCTAATCTCAGCTTGAAACCATTTTGTACAGCCTCACAGAGCTCTGGGCACAGAACTCAGGGCCTGACAACACCACAGCAGTGCTTGGAATATGGCTGTAATTATGTGGCCAGTTTACACTCACACCAAACTCTACACACTGCTCTCCTTGCCCCATCTACATCTACTTCAGTTCTTCTCATGCGCAGTGTGGTCAGTCAATCACTGTTTATTCCAAAAACAATAAAACTAGAGCAACATAAAATATTTTTGGTGACTGGATGATACCACAATATACATTATTATATATGTAAATCATGATTAAAAAATAAGTTTGGTTTGTAGTACACCCTACACCTTATATTACAGACATTAGATCAACCACAGGTAAAACCAGTCCATGAAAAGGAAGAATACGCTCGTGATGACCAAGATGTTGTGTTAGGCATGACCATTTAGAGAGAAAATTGACATGAACAATCTCCAAGATTAGTATACTGTACTCAAAATGTTGTTTAATCATGTTTTAGAGAGACTCTTAAAACAAAACCAATCTGTTTCATCTCTTGTTTTGTCTTCATACATTCTAAATGAGCATTTCATTTGTTTTATTATTGTAGTAAAGCTCTCACTCTCTATTCAAACAGTATAGACTTGCAAATGTACATGTGAGTCAATTTTAAATAGGCTTAACAGAAGCTTCCTTTAAACAATATTAAACAACACTAAATATATCATCACTATCTTTTTCTCTATATATTTCTCACATAAAAATCAATATTCTCTTAAGAAATAAGGATTGCAAACTTCAGTCCTTTCTTGTAAACTTTATTTTATTCCTAAATTATTATTTTTCCATCATTTACCACAGTACATGATTTATGAATTTCTTATACAAATATTTCTAAAATAGTACAAATTCTTTTCTATTACTTATAACTTCATTAACTATACATAGATTATTCAGAGGCTATTCTAATGATATAATTGATGTCAAACACCAATTAAATAATTTTGAAAACTACCCTAAAATACTGTTTTAAACTCGGTTATCTGGTACATGCCTGTAGTCTTAGCTTCTTGATGTTGAATCCAGCCTGGTAAACTTACTGAGATGCTGTATTGAAATAAAAATACATAAAGGGCAATCACAGTAGTGCAATGGTATATTGGCTTAGGTTCAACCTCTAGTACTGAAGAACAATAGAAACTAAATATTTTGCAAACATTCCTAATTAAGAGTAACAACTACTACTTTCAAAGTACAGTCCAAATCCAATAATCATTACCTTTTAAAGTCTTACAAAAATCTGCCCAAATATGTCTTTCATCACCATCTTTTGTTGTGTAACATAAACATTCCTATATAGAGGAATTGCTGATCTCAAAATAAATTTATTCTAGTCCACTTTCTCATATTTTCTTTCTCACAGCACATTCACTCATTCACCTTGCTAGGCCTCCACATTCTCTTATAGCCTCTAATATTCGGCATTAAGCTTATTTCCATACCAAAGTTTGAGATATATATATATATATATATATATATATATATATATCATTTTCCTCCACTGGCCATTCACTCACTCTTGCTGTTTTCTTATCTTTTTCCAAGTGACCAGGTTTTATCAAAATCTTCACTATCATGTTTATAAATTGATGTAGAGTTTTACTTTTAGCCCATGAAAAACCATGAGAAGGGGTGTTGTTTTCATGTTGGAAGGCTCTCTACTATGTACTTAGAAAATCAACACGCTGGCCTCTAGTACTTTATTCTTCTCATTTTAGTAATTAATTGACCAAGGAGTCCTAAAGAATGGGAAGATTTTTCTTATATATCATGTCACAGAACTTTTCCCTCGTCTTGTAAATTGAGAAGCATGTGAAGAATGAAAGTGAGGAAAGACCCATCAAACTGTGTATCTACTTCTTTTACTTCCCCAACCTCATCACCTGCTACTTCTACTAATGACTTCTTTTCACACTGGTCTCCTTGTCTTTTCTGTATTTAAGAGAAATCGTCAACATCCAAGGCTTTAGCTAACTATTCTTTCTTTTTTCTAGCTAGTTATAGTGTAAACAGTAAGTTCTCAATGATTATTGCTAAAATGGAAAAAGAATGAAAATGGCTTCTGCATGCTAATTTCTACATCTAGCTGCATGAAGAAGCATCTTGATCTCTCAGGAGTTATTCCTCATAAAATATCAACTCTGCAAGCTCTCTTTGCTTGTTTAACCTAATTAGCATTAGTTACGAAAGACATGTAGAGCAGCCCAGTGCAAGTGTGAGGAAAGCATTACTCAAATTAATGCAAAACTTAAGAGCAAGATAGTAACTTAATCTTGTTCCCCACTTCTTTAATTATTCTGACAGCCACCAACAAAGCAGGATGATGAGAAAGAATCTTGGTGCTAGAGATAGCACTACTACAGTTCTGTTTCAAGGAAGTCATTCTTCTCATGTGTTTCATGTTTCTGGCACCTCCAGTGTATTTAATCTCTCCAACTCCATATTCATCTAAGTAATTAGTTATAAATCTTGCACAGTGAACTCAATTATGGAAGGGGATCATGACTATATTCTAAAATTTAAAACTCTTATTTCAATTATGTGAAAAGAAAACCTCGTACAGTTTTTTCTCCTCAACAGAAAGAAAGAAACAGAACTGAGAACAAAACAATACAGTAATTTACCTGATCACATGTTAAGGCCAATTTCCCCCATTATATTTTTATCTTCTGCTTCTTCCAGTTATAACTCACTTCATTTTACTGTTAAAATACAATTTTAAGAGAGGTAAACTTATAAATCTTATGCAAACATAAAATGAAAACATGTTTAGTCCTCTTATCAGCTCAATGAGTTGAGGCAATAGATATTAAGACTAGGTCAAATGAGATTTGATTTGCAGAGATTTGTATTCCCACAGGAAAAAAAAAAACATAATTTGCATTACAGTGAATGTGACACTTTCAGTGTTGGAATATCAATGTTTTCTGCAAATAAATTTCTTTCTTTATCATTGCACAAATGCTAGTCAATGATAAATTTGCACAACTGCATTGACTCGAATAATTCTAGAGAACCAACTCTAGAGCAAAAGTTATTCTGCCAATATAAGAATTACTGCATTTTTGACATTAAACAAAAAATTTAATAAGCTATAGTTTCTTCCAAATTATGTTTAAAATGCCTCTGCACAGGAACATAATTTGGACATTTTTATCTTATCAGAAAAACATATTATATATACACATTTTCTTTTGGCTTTTCTTTGAGTTTCACTTTAAAATTTTGTTCCCTTGATGACTGTTTTAAAAAATAATCCACTCTCCATTGTTGAAGTGAAAGTACCATTTGTCATCATTCTTGACTATAAGAATAGTGGAAAAATCAGCAAAGGAAAGCTACAGTAATGTTTTATTTACATTTATTGTTTTCTATTTTTCATTTTCATGTGTCTGTATTCTGAATATTCCAGTACCAAGAGAAAATCTCTTTTTTTTTTGGCAAAAGGGAACTCATTGAACAATACCACATATATTGTGTGTTACTGTTCTCCCAATTGTACTAAAACACATAAACATAAATACCACCATTCTCCTGTGATTGCTCTTTCAATATTTTACAAAAAAGCATTGCCAGTACATATATGAATTTTATACATCTTCATTTTTGCCAACTAAGAAATTTTAGAACTATAAATTTAGTTTAAATACCTTTCATACTAATAGTTTACAGAAACTCTTATTTAATATACAGATTTTATCAAATGTTCATCATTTAGAAAATTTAAAATTAGCCCAAAGTACCATCACCATGAAAATCAACAACACAAGGAAGTTATGAGAGATCTGTTTCAGGAGCAGCCTGTTTTATATGTGAGCCTTAGATAATTTCTTAATTTATTTCCTGAAGATCAAATTCCTGAATAGTTTTATAAAAAATTATTATTCACTAAATAAACATTCCATTTCTTCTTTCTTTGTTGTAAATTCAGTTATCATTTTCCTAATACATAATCTTAGGGCTAAATATTTCAAGCGTTATTTCCCAATAGAGAACCGTCTTTAATGTATCATATTTTCCCAGTAATTTTTCATTATCTTATTTGCACACAAAAAGCCAATACATTCTATTTCATATGAACATTCATCTAAATCGCATACATGAATATTGAAAGCCAAATGTTTGTTTGTTTGTTTGTTTAATTTATTTGGCACTAGGTCTCACCATGCAACTCAGACTCATTGTGATACTCCTGATTTCAACCTCCCCACAACTGTGACTACAGGCATGTCGCACCATTCCCAGACTCTGGCCAGGTCAACCCCCAGGGGGTGGGGCTGGCATGGCATGTGGTGCTGGGGATCCAGCCACAGCCCCTGCACTTGCCTAAGCAGGGACTTAGTCCACTGAGCTATCTGACTGGCCTAAGCCAAAACTTTTTGATGCTAACACTCTTTTCTTCCTTTTATGAATTGAAAATTTTTCTCATTTTAATTTCTTTAGTTTTTCAACTGCTGGTTGGTTACTCAGATCTCATGACACAATTACTATTTCAATTTAGTCCTGACACATGTTATTTGTATAACTGAATAAATACTGCATGCATCACTAGTTATTTCTTGATATTACAACCACCCATGAATATAATAAATATTTAAATCTGTTAAAGCACATTTAAAATGATATTTGTGGTTCTATTCACACACATATGCTCATGTAAATAAAAGCAGCTGTCCACGGAAAGCTGCAATGCTTCAGTTGTGAGTGTGGTGTTTTGTAAATTTATAGAGCATATTTAATATTCCATATAAAATCAACTTTCTAAGACATGATTAAAACCTATGCTCACCAGAAGAATTAAATTAACATTTTCTACTAACACTAAAATTGATAGAATTCCCATTTTTCAACATAGCTCATATGAAGAGAATTTATCACATATATTAAATATAGTGCAGAAATAAAATAGTCTGAAGAAATAAAAAATTATATTTTAATTTAGTTATTCTTTCAATTTGCTTCACTTTAAAACAATGAAAATAGAATTGTTTGAAGGACTAATTAATTTCAGTTTTGTGCCTGGCCTAATTTGTAAGAAAACAGGCAATAGACAACCAAGATACTATTGTTTAAAGTAATGATTATAAAGTTATTTTGTGTATTTCTTACATCTAAAAGTAACATTTCTTAGCAAACTACTCATAGCAGACATATACTCCTGTAAATATGTTGCTCTTGTTTACATGATAATATTAGTGAAAAAGTAAAAATATAAGTCATTTATAATTATTTAATCACTTATTCAGAGATTGACAATTTCATTATTTGTTTATTCAGTTATTTTGCGGTATTTCTGAAACTTGTGCAATATCAAGTGAAATTTAGTGGACTAATTAGCACTGGATTTTGTGTCAAAGTAAGTTACAATTATTTTAATGCTGTTTAACAGTGAATGACTGTTACAACAGATATAGTACACTTAGTATAGTTTTAAACAATAGTAAAACACATTTGAAAAATGAATTACAAAACTGATCAAATTTATTAATGCATTATTTAATGTGACAGATTTTTTCCCTGAAACCTACTACTAGATTTGATTTTGAATTTGAAACAAAATACTCCAAGTGAAGGACTACATTTATTCTGATTCCTTATATTACCTTCATAAAATTAATGCAGCCAATTCTTATTAAGAGACACATATGCTGAAAATGTGATAATGTATTTGCTTAGTGTGGATAATAATTTATGCTTAACCTAAACTTTCTATGAGTACCCTTTAAAGTACAAGATAGCTTTGAAAGATTCTTTTTCATTTGAAGGTGTAGTATCTTTATCTTTATAAAAACATTAATAAATGTATATGTAGATAATCCAATTAATGGTAAAATCTGAGATGTAATATTTATTCATTTTTATTGGACAGGATATGTATCAATCATGAGTTTTCATAAGTTTAAGTGAAGAAATATTATTAAGTTGCTACTTTGCTTGTTTATTTGCTTTTTTTTTTAAACCAGAGATTGAACTCAGGACCCCCACTTGCCCGGCAGGTGCTTAAGATACTGAGCTATTCCTGGCCCTATGGTGTTACTTTGTTAGCAATAAAATTAGCATAGTGATAATTATAATATATTATCTTGAAGCTGCACCTTTTTAAGATGGGATATAATGGTGTAATTTTTCAACTTTTTTCCTATTTGAACAACATTCCTGGATCTTGTTCTGCAAAGGTAATAGTAATTATGAGTGGAACAATGGTTGGAAATGATTTAAGAACAGGTTTTATACCAATAATACTATATCATACTAGCATAGGTGCTTACTACAAACGAAATGTGTCATAAATTGCCCTAGAGAATTTAAGCACCATTGAAAATTTACTCATATTTTTCAAGTGTTCCAGAATATCCAGTTAGCAAGCTATGCAGTAGGAGCCTACTTGGACAGATGAGTCACCTATTGAATCCAAGAAACCTGAGCCAGAGAAAAGATAGAGAAAGAATGAAAAACACCAGCTCAGAAAAATGGTCAAGATCAAGACAGGCAAGAACATAAGCCACTGAAAGATCTCTAAGAATTCAGAAAGCATTATTTGCCCTTGCAGGATGGCAGACCACACTGTGGGTGGATTGTGATAAAACAAATACTGTAGTGCAAAAGAGGAAAGGCTGAGGGTAGGCACCTGATGACTAGCTGATTACCAGTTATTTGAAAATAATCTGAAGAAATATAATAATACACAATATTTTGGAGCTAATATTTTTTAGTACTGTCATATTTTAATTTAAAAGAATCAGCAACTTTCATCTTTTGCTATCTTCCTGATAGAATCAAGAGTATTTATTCTCTGAATGCAGAACACAATGTTTTATAATGATGTAAATCAGCAGAATTATGTAAAATTAATTAAATACAAGTATAATTAAATGGGAAAAGAATCTCTGAAATAACTTTTAAATTGTCAATTGAGGAAGGAAGGCAGAATGTGGGTCAATGTTTCTGAATAGTGCTATATTAAGCAACATTTTAGTTTTAAGCTCTCAACCATCTGTCTTCCCTTAATCAGGTTTCCCACAATAGGGTCTAGGCAAGGAGCAGAGGAGATAAGGATGTGAGGAAAGTATTATCCTGGGTCACTTGCAAGAAAAAGATTATAAAAACAAACAATGACTATATATACATTTTCTCTTCATGTGTTTCTCTTGTATTGTCAAATTTCATCTATATTATAATGCTAGAATAAAAATTAAAATTATCTGTCTATATTTTCTCATACATTTTGAATAAGTGTTGGGGTCATGAAATGAATGAGTTCTGTTACTGTTGTGCATCTTACAATAGGATTTCTTTGACTTATATGTCAGCTGAAAGTTCATGTTTTGCTATAATTTGGATCTTAGTTATTTTCAAAAGATCTATATAATTTTCTCAATATGGCACCCTTGCCAGGTAGTGAGAACATTAAGATTTGGGACTCAGTGGGATGTTTCTATGTCACTAAGGGGAATCACCTTGAGGAAAATATAAGATCCTGGGCTTGCCAGTTTTTTCAATTGTCAAACATGAGGTGAGTAGTTTTACTGTGCCATAAACTCCTACATGAGAAGGTATCACTTCAAGCCCCAAACAACAGAGCTATCAATCCTATGTCAAAAATTCATGACTTTTTTTCACTGAAGTTCATGGTTTCTGAAATTTGCTTTACTAATGTTAGCACATGTGTTGTGCTTCTGGGTTCACTGAACTGCTTCGTTCCAAACACTGGAATACAAGCAAATAAATACTCATCAAAAGATATTTACTTGTCTGTAATACTGTTGACTCTTAGCTTGATCCTGCTAGTGAGTACCCCCTATGTTGTTGTCTTAGCTAATTTTTATTTTTTTATTTATTAACAAAAAATATAAATGGTAAAAAAATAGAAATGACAGAAAATTTCACTAAATAAAACAACAAGAATTTGACAGTGGTTGTTTTATTGCATAATGTTGTCTTCAACTAGTTTAGATTACTAGATAAAAGTGTGCAAAATTGGTTTTTCAAAAAGTCATAAGAAATTGAAAAGGAGAAACAAATTTAAGTATTAACTGATCCTTTCAATAGATCATCAGAAATCAGCTGTATAGTGATCAAAGCTATCTTGTATATATACGGAAATATTTTATCACTGCTGACACAAAATACTAACATCTAAAGTTAAGGAGAAAAGGTTCATTTCAGTGCATGATTTGTAGAGGTTTCAGCACACAGGTGGCTGGCTCCAAGGCAGGAGTACATGGCAGGGGGAAATCACAGAGGAGGAATCATTTGTGACAGGAAGAGGGCAACAAAGCAGCAAAGTAGCAAAGAAAGACAGCACTAGCCCACTTCTTTTTTTTTTTGTTAGCATATTTATTTATTTATTTATTTAGACATCAGTTATTTTAAAGAAAAAATATAAAAACA
>NDGM011243196.1:1371-16320 GCA_002564305.1 Octomys mimax
AGTTCAATCCCCGGTTCTGCCAAAGAAAATGAAGTGCAAAAGTTATAAAATAAAAAAATTAAATAATCCTGGTCAGCTTACACCTTTATTTCCCCTGAAGGTTAGGCTGGTTTTGTGGCCATGAGGCTGGAACTGGACCCACTGTGCCTGCAGCAGTCAGTGCACCCTCTATGGACTCTTAACTCAGCTGGGGGCCATGAGGTGGAGCCAGCAGGTGTTCTGAGTTCCAAGCTCCATCGTAGGCCCCTTTCCAAGTTGGCTTCCAGCCAGTTGTCCTCTCCTGCAGAAGCACTGAACCCCTGCACCGCTCACCAGCCACTGTAGCCTTCCACATCCACTACTCCCTTCCACTCATGTGTCTCTTCCTAGAGGCCTCCAGGTTGGCCAGCACTCACCATGTGGCTGCAGGTTTGAGCTGCTTTTTCCCACATAGTTAGTCCAGGCTGAGGGAAAAGGTGCCACCTGCCACCTCTTTCTTCACCGAAGTTTCTGTTTTCACTCTCTGGGCTTCAGGTCTTGCTTCAAATCCTTCTTGGGTCCAGGGGACCTACTTCACTCCTTCTCTTTCTCATGTTGCTCTGTTCCAGTGTCTGGACACCAGAACTCAGAGAGGCTGTTTCTCTGCTGCTCACCTCTCCACCATCTTCTCAGAAGTTGCCCTTCATCTTTTCTGGTAAAATGGCTTTTTTGTCTTTCCAAGCAGTAAGTCTCAAAAGTTAGCTTAAAATATTGAGTAAACCATGTTAATAAGCAAAGGTCTGTCATTTCGACTTTGTTGTTCAATTAAGACAGCCAAGGCAGAGTAAATTTATTATAATTCTTAACTCTAAGGTTTTCATAATGGCAAATAAGCATTAACTTCTACTTAAGTCACCAGTTATGTGAGCCTCTAGTGAGATAGTCAACCTGTCATTTGAAAAGTTGAAGCAGGCCTTTCCTTCCTCTGGTTATAAAAGACATAGATGTCATTTTCTTCCAATATAAGGCTGTTTTGTCTACATTGAAATGATTTGTTTAGTACAGCCATTTCATCTGTCATCTCAGTCAAATCTAGGTAACTTGCTGTAGCTTCTATATCAGCAATTGCTGTTTTACCTTGCACTTTTATGTTATAGAGATGGCATCTTTCCTAAAGCCTCATAAAGCAAAATTTAGTAGCCTCAGATCTTAAACCATTTCCTTTCTTCTTCTCAGCATTCATAGAGTTGAAAAACATAAGGGGCTTTCCATAAGTTTGGCTTTGAATATGGAATATTGTGATTGGTCTGATCTTCTCTCCAGACCTCTGGATCTTTTTCCAGATCCACCATAAAAATTTTGAAATAATGGAAATGTTACAAATACACTTGTTTGACACAGTGTTGATGGAAACTTTCAATTTTTAAAAGCACAGTATCTGCAAAATTCAGTAATAAAAGCATAATACAACAAGGTATACCTGTAGGGCCTGGGGAGATAGCTCAGTGGAATAAGCACTTGCCTGGCAAGTTTAGGGTCCTGAGTTCAATCCCTGGTACTGCACCAAAAAAAAAATATATATATATATATATACCTGTAATAACTAAGTGTCTATGTACCAGATACTATTCTGTACAATTTTTAATTCTAACAGTAACTCAATGAAGTGACTTTTTATTATTATTCCTATTTAACAGAGGAAGAAATGAGGGTACAGAGGCTATTGAGAAATAGTAAAGGTGTTTACTTCATAAAGAAGTTGGGTATTTTGGGTATTGGGTATTATGAATAGTAAATTGGGTATTATTGGTATAAATTGAGTATTGGATATTGGCGTTGAGTACTATGAATAGTATGGTAATTCTAAAACCTGGCACTTATTAAATAACAGTCTGGTGAAATTTGCTTATTTGGTAAGCAATGGAATTGGAGTAGGAACCTGTGTAGTTTGGTTCTAGTGTCTGTACAACTAACTATTGCTTTCTGCTGCTTCTCAGCTTAAATCCAACAACCCTGGAATCCTATTAAGGAAAGACTTGAGTGCTTAACTCCTGCTGCAAAGCCACCTCCACTAGTAAGACTAAAGCAATTTGTTTTTCAGCTCCAAAGTTGTGTGTTATTAATTACAAAGTTTTGCATATAGGTTCCAAAAAACCATATCAAGTAACCACTATGTTCCAGATATCTTTACCCTTAAGAACCCCCAAACAGTCTTTCTCAATCTGGGGTTTCAAGACTGACTTAATTTCTAATGCCCTAAGGAATCTTTGTGTATAACATGCTAACTTCTGTCTTGTACTTCTAGAATGGTACTAGTTCAGAATCATCTTGAGAATTGAGACAAACACAATTTTGAAATAATATCACAAATACTATCATAGATGTGTATGAAGGGCACTTAGAGCAGAAGGAATATACGGAAGCACTAACTCTAAATCAGGCTGGTGGCTCATGTCCATAATCCTAGTATTTGGGAGGCTGGGGCAGGAGGATCACCTCAAATCTGAAGCCAGTCTGGGCTACATAGTGAATTCAAGATCAGCCTGGACAGCATAAAAAGAGCCTGTCTCAAAAAAAGAGTAATTGCTATGAAGTCAGAATTTGAATTTAAATGTAGGCTCAACTACCTATAGGAAGTGAGTCCAAGAAGGATATTTAATTTCTCTAATTTCATAAAGTTCTAAGAATTGAAATAGCACATCCAAGTTATTTAGTAGAATCTCTGGAGATCCTCTTACTAAGTCTGTTGATTAAATCACTAGAATGCAAGCTAAGTGTCTGTCTTAGACCACTATAACCTACACCATTAGAGCTATGCCTTATACATAACATTCAATAAATATTTTTATTTAATAAATGACACCTACCAGGAAAAATGGTTTTTAAATATTAGACTAAATGAATAATGAGATTTGCCAGTAAATTATAGGTGGAAGGCACTTCAAGCTATTAAAAGACATGAAGCAGTAAAGAAAAGGCAAGAAGGACATGAAGCAGTAAAGAAAAGGCAAGGACACACAAAAGCTTCTAAAACTATAAATATATACATACTTCAGTTTAACTGTAGGTACAGCTAAAGTGGATAATAGGAGATAAAGTATGTAGGGCCTAGGTCATAAAGGGCTCTTACAATATGCCATTAAAAAAAAGTGTTTGAATTAAATTTTGCAGGAGTGGAAATTGTGCCCCACAGAGATATAAAGGGAAGGTAGAAGGAGGATCCACAGGAAGGACTGAGTCTATATAGCTCAGTCTTACAGAGTAGGAGTCAAAGTAGGCGGGGCTACGGTGGAGCTAAGTGGGAGAGCGCTTGCCTTGGCAAGCCTTGGGTTCCCTTCTAACACTACTACAAACACATGCGGCATGCAACACGGCCAGTAGACGTGAAGAAACAGAATCTAGAAGTTTAATACTTAAAGATGTAAAGGTAATCAGTAGAAGGGGAAAAACTGTCTTGAGATGAATGTGTATCTCACATTGTACAAAGTAAATAGATGATAATCCCATGCAGGTCCCACTTCCGGGCATACTGAGCCGGCCACTGAGACCAGGCATACGCCTGTAATCCCAGTGCTGGGGAGGCTGAAAACAGGAGGCTCAGTACAAGTCTGAGCTGCTTAGTAAGACCCGGTACCAAATACATAACGATAGTCAATAAGGACATTTGTATTTATATATTATATTTGAATAGATATATGTATTTAAAGATACATGTATATTTATCTAAAATATAAAGACATATATGTCTTTACATCTTTACATATACATATATAAGTATATATATATCTTTATGTATATATATGCCAAAAAATAAAGGTATTAGGAAATGGAATTCGTTACTTCTAGGAAGTACAACTGAAAGTGCAAAAGGGTAGGAATTTTTGTCATACGCTTTTTTTAAACTTGTAATGAATGTTTTTGAAGCTTATTGTGTCAGAGAGAAGAAGCATTAGTTTATGAAGCTGTCAGGCTGTGAAATCGCAACATGTCCTTCGTGAAGGGTGCTCCTCAGGTCTGAGCCTGCCCAGGCTGCATCACTGGTCCTTTTTCTAGAACATACCGGGCTGGTACTTGGCCGAGAGCATCTGTACTTTTTTTTTTTAATGTATTTGGTACAGGGTCTCACTATGAAGCTCAGACTCTAGTGATTCACCTGGGATTACAGGCATACACCACCATGCATGGTCTCGGTGCCCAGCCCAGTGGACCTGTGGGCAGGGCTGGTAATGCCTGTGGTGCTGGGGATTGAACCCTGGTCCCTGCACTTGCCTGGGCAGGCACTTAGTCTGCTGAGCTATCTCACTGGCTCTGCCTCTGTACTTTTTTTTTCCAAAATGTTTTTGCATGA
The DNA here is from genome assembly GCA_002564305.1 of Octomys mimax. Classification (NCBI taxonomy): domain Eukaryota; kingdom Metazoa; phylum Chordata; class Mammalia; order Rodentia; family Octodontidae; genus Octomys; species Octomys mimax. The sequence continues at coordinate 5,678 of NDGM011243196.1, forward strand.
CAAACTTCTTCCCATTATTCTTAATTGTACTATCCACAAAGGGACACCTGCCAGCCTTTCCTGATATTACTCCCTTTAATCCCCATCCAGTCACTTCCTATCACAGTGGCCTGCTACTTTCTTCATAATACTTAAGGTACCTGAAATTGTCTTCTTTGTACTATGTCTTTCCTATAACAACTTATGAAATGAAGACCTTAATCTAGTTTGTTCATTACTCCATTTCTAGAATATAAATCCATGCCTGGCACATAGTGGGGCTTCAATGAATATATAGTCTATGAACAAAGTCATAGCACCTCTACCATCCTTGTAACTTCTTGAAGACAGTGAGGTGCTTGCTCGCTCGCTTCCTCTCGCACTCTCTCTCTCTCCCCCCTCCCCCCTCCCTCAATCCTTCCCTCTTTCCCTCCCTCCCTCTCTCCCTCCTTGTTTTTTCTTCCCTTTTTTTTTTAAATTCCCAGTATCCAACACAGGACCTGACTTCAAAATAGGACCTAAATATAGTTTATATTATATATTCAATAAAAGTTTATTGTTGAAATGTATGAATAATTACTTCTATGAGTTTTCTTACATACCATTTTATTTGGTCTGGTATTTTTATAATATATACATGTGTGTGTGCATACATACAAATGAAGGAAGGGTTTTCCACCATTCAGACCTTTATAAGTGTGATAGCTGTGGTTTTTATTTCTTTTTTATTTTTCTTGTATTTTAGTACAGGGTCTATAATGTCTCATTACACAGGTCCAACTCGTAGTGATTTTCCTGTTTTTCAGCCTCCCAAGCACTGCGATTACAGATGCATGCCACCATTTGCCATCTCAGTGCACCCCGAGGGCAGGGCTGGCATGGCAAGCTGGGGATGAAACCCCAGCCCTTGTGTCTGCATAAACAGGCGCTTTAATCCACTGAGCTGTTTGGCCAGCCCTGTGGCTTTTATTTCTAATTCATCTTTACCATCCTCTAATCGTGAAAGAACTCATGCTATTGTGAAAAGGTTCATGAGTGTTCTGAATTACTACAGAGAAAAATTAAGGTAGAAGCTTAGCAAAGCTTAGCAAAATCTTAGGGTACAAGTGGACATCCCTCATGTGGATGAGACAAGAGGCCTAGTCTAGATGACTAAATGGCCTGACCGTGATGAAAACAGTACCTGTGGCTCCTCTACCCAAAGTGGCATGTTCACTCAAATGGTAAACGGTGACTTGGCTTGCAAATAAGTTCTCCACAAATGCCTGGCTACCAGCCCTTCACTGGGTTTCCTGTGCTACTCTTCTCTTTTTAGGGAGTCATTCAGATCAATACTATTTCTTTGTCTTTGTATCTCCAGTACAACAACCTCAGTTCTCCACAAGTCAGTGGCGATGCCTCTGCGGCAATGTTGGGGGAGCAAGAAAGCAAAGCACAGCACCAACATCTCAAAACGTTACCTCACTGTCTATAATATTATGTAAATGAAAAGCTACATCACCTACTGGATTGTCCAGTCAGATATAAAATCAGAATGGGACTGTTGTAGATCATGGATTGCATTGGCTTGGAAATAGCACAAGGTGGTGCAAGTGAACTTCACATGCACATTTTTCAGCAGCCATTGCAGCCCTCTGGTAAATCCATGTAATTCTGGAATTTTTAATCTAATGAGCTATTTCAGCATTCTGACTTCTTCAGAAGGAAGTAGCATCATGTTAATACGATCTTTTTATTTTAGAAAATATCTTTATTGTTTGCTTTTGAGATTACTTGGAGAAATAATGATCTCATAAATAATCTTACTATTTTTTGATTAAGGAAAGCTGTGAATCACAGTAATGAATTATAAAATGATGAGAACAGTTTTAGTAAATGTAGTCTTTGCTGCATGCACACAGAGATTTCATAATATTAGAAGGAAGGGAACGATGAGGGAAAGGCAGAAAGAAAATGGGAAGGAAGGAAAAATGTAATTTTAGTTTTTTCAGTCATCTAAAACTCCTGAGTCTTAAGTACAAAAATATAGAATATTAGGGATATAAAATAGTCTACAAATGATCTGGTTGAATCTTATTTAATGGAAAAAAGTAAAGACCCTGAAAAATTACTTGACATATTCAAATATTCATCATTAATAGAAGCAAAGTATAAGCACACAGAACGTAACTAGTTGTTTTGCTTATGCTAGCAGTTGAACCCAGGGCTTCACAGGTGATATACAAGCACTCTCCCACTGACTATACTTCCTTCCAGCCCCCATGAAAGGAACCTTTTCAAAATTTCTACCAGTGGGTATTCACCAGTGCCCCTCGCTGTTCCTAAAAAATGGTGATGCTAATAAATAATCAGTGTTGCTATTACTACTATGTAGGTGGTTTGGAGGTGCTTTCCTTCCCCACTAATGACAAGTCCTAGGATGCTTAGTATTCTGTTTTTAAATAGCCAAGAAGAATTGTTTCTTTTAAAATTATTTTTAAGTTTTTAAATTTTGTTTTGCCGTTGTGGGACGTTCTCTCAAGCAGATTGCATAGTCCAAAAACAGAAGAATCAGTCATCTCCACTGCCCATTCAAATTCAGAAAATCCTAACATGGGCCAAAATATCTTCGTTCAAAAGCAAAACTTTACCACTTATAAAAATATATAGGAAAAAAAGGGGGGCGGGGAGATGGCTCAGTGGAATAAGCACTTCCCTGGCAGCGCAAGACCCTGAGTTCAATCCCTGGTTCCGCAAAAAAAAAAGAAATGTATAAGAAAGACAAGCATTAAGGGTTTTTTTTATTTCCAATTTTTTTATTCATGTATATAATGAATATATTCCTTGTCAGGGGAGTTGCTACTTGTATTTACCATATTCTTTTGTATCTCCCTTCTTTCCCCTTTATTTCCATCCATCCATCTCTTGGTCATTCATTAAGCAGCTTTATGTACTTTGATTAATTTCTGAAGAAAATGTCCCCAAAACCAATTGTTTAAATTCTCTCTTTAATGGACAGCCAGGAGATATTTACTCCTTAGAAAAATGAAGATTCCAGATAAATGAGAGTATGCCTTTCTTTTATACTGGAGAAAGAATAATCGCTTCCATATTAAGAACCATAATGAAGGGAGAGTTAAGAATGCAAGATACTTGCTGGAGGCAAAAGAAAGAGAATATTGAAGTAAGAAGAAGTTGTGAGGGTGGGGATGTCGCTCAGCAGGGCAGAGCCCACCTGGCACACTTGAAGCCCTGAATTCAATTTCTGGTTCTAAAAAAGAAAAAGGCACATAGAAAAGAAAGAAGAAACAAGAACAATTCTATGGCTGAACAAATAAGTGACTTCCAGGCTTTTGTTTTGTTGTTTCTGATACTAGGGATTGAACTCAGGACCTTGCATGAACCAGACAGGCACTTACACTGCTGAGCCATGTCCTGGGCTTGATTTCTGGCCTTTGTCACATAGAAGTTTGGTTACTGATCAGGGTCAGGTTAACTCTGAATAGGATGCTTCTTAATGATAGCTTCTCTATGAGCCACTGTGTACCAAATACAGAGTAGTGTTTTACTATTGCAATCCAATAGAAAAGGACAGTGTAGAAAAAATGTGTATTCTAACCCACCAAACAAATGTGATCTATTTCTCTCTTGCTTGATTTTATGCATTTCTCATACTTATTTCCCCAGTTTTACACTCTTCTGAGTGGAGACTCGTTTTTATAGACTTCTCAACCTGAAGGGCTGCTCTTGCATCAACTGAGTACAAAGCCTTCAGAGTTTTGTAATAGATCATATCAGGTGGGCCAGCCAAAAGCTCAGCGGATTAAAGTGCCTGCAAGCAGGGGCCAGGGGTTTGATTCCTGGGCCCGCAGTACTGGCCCCACCCCTGGGGCATGCTGAGACAGCAATTCAGACTGGATATGGAGGTGTGCTCCTATAATCCCAGCTCTTGGGATGCTATAAACAGGGGAATCACTACAAGTCTGATCTAGCAGTGAGACACTCAATACCCTATCGACCCTTCCCTAAAAATACAAAATAAAAAATAAAAAAAAAGGGATCATATCAGGCATTGGTTGAAGGTCTAAAAAACAAAATGAGGGTGACAAAAATGAGGAAGAAAAAAAGCTGGCTCCCAATAGGAATTTGCAAAGTAGTGTTGAAATAAGGCCCCCAAAGCACGTAGTAAATAAAAGGAAATATCTTACTAGAATGTCTAAAATATGTTTCAGTTTTGAACTTGATTAACAATAATTGAGTCATAGTTAAAAATCTTTCAAATGAGTGAACAGTGAAAATCTGAGAATTGAGGCCCATATCTGAAGAGCTCATTTTTTTTCATTAAGGAGCAAAAGCCACACAAATAAATACAAAACAGGTGAGTTCGTATAGAAAGGGACATCTATATCCAGTGAGAATAAATTTATGATCTCTAACACCTTACCAAGCCATGTCCATGTCATCCAGCATGGGGTTCACGTACTATGTCAGTCACACAGCCAAGAATGTCAGGTTCCTTTGCTAAAAATACTCCCAACTCATACCATCTTGGCAGACAATACAAAAGAAGTCTGTCCAATAAAGTGAACAAATTTTATGAGATTGAATATAAGCAGAAGGAATATGTAATAATGAATAATCTTGAACGCTAATTAAGCCTCAATCTTTTCATCATTAAAATGATATTTTTAATACAGGTCCACAATCTCTGCTCTGCAATTCCAAAATAAGACAAAAACAGCACTCTGAAACCCAAAAGTATTTCGCACATTTGGCATCAGGAGTTGGGCAACAAAACCTACCAGCAGCAAACATGAATCCTCTGTTTTTTCAGCACTCAGATGCACCCATTACACGTGACGGTGACTCTATTATTTGTTGACATTTTGTGACTTGCGGATTAATTGTATTGGAAAATGCCCAAAAGAGTTAATGCTATACCTGTGGTTAACAATGAAAGGAAAAAAAGAAAGCACCTGTCTTTGTCAATAGCCCAGAAAGTGGAGTTATTGCGGAAGCTTGATGCTGGTGTGTCTGTGAGACATCTTACTGAAGAGTATGGTGTGGGAACCACCACGATATATGACTTAAAGAAGCAGAAGGAGAAGTTGCTGAAATTTTATAGTGACAGTGATAACCAAGAGCTAATGAAAAGTAGAAAAACATTGCATAGGGCCAAAAATGAAGATCTTGATCGTGTGTTGATTGAATGGATTCGACAACGAAGAAGGAAAGCGATGCCACTAACTGGTTTGCTAGTCATGAAACAAGCCAGAATATACCATGCAGAACTGAACATTGAAAGTGAATGTGAATATTCAGAAGGCTGGCTGCAGAAATTTAAAAAGCGTCATGGTATCAAATACCTTAAAATGTGTGGAGAAAAAGCTGATCATGAAACTACTGAAAATTACATTGATGAATTTGCCAAGATAATATCAGATGAAAACCTTAGCCCTGAACAAATTTATAATGCCGATGAAACAGCTCTATATTGGTGTTATGTTCCTAGAAAAACCTTAACAACGGCTAATGTAAGGTTACCAGTCGATCTCAAGGATGCCAAGCAAAGATTAACTGTTCTTGGGTGTGCTAATGCTGCAGGCACACACAAAATAAAATTGGCAGTGATAGGAAAGAGCCTAAATCCAAAGTGTTTAAAAGATGTGGGCAATTTACCTGTACATTATTATGCAAACAAGAAAGCATCAGTAACAAGAGAAATCTTTTTTGACTGGCTCAATAAGCACTTTGTGCCAGCAGCACGAGCTCATTGCAAGCAAGCTGGACTGGAAGACAATTGCAAAATTTTACTGTTTCTGGACAACTGTTCTGCACATCCGCCTCCAGAACTTCTTGTGAAAAGTAACGTTTTCAGCATTTACCTTCCCCCTAATGTGACATCTGTAATACAGCCGTGTGACCAAGGAATTTTGCGCTCCATGAAGAGCAAGTACAAACAGTTTTTTTTGAACAGCATGCTTGCTTCAGTTAACAGAGGCCTAAAAATCCAGGATTTCCTTAAAGAGTTTAGTCTGAAGGATGCCATCTATGCAGTTGCTAATGCTTGGAATGATATTGATAAGTCAACCTTAACAAATGCTTGGCACAGACTTTGGGCTACCATGATGTTTGAAAATGACCTTGCTGATGAAGATTTTAAAGGCTATAAGGACTCTAATGAGAAGATGATGATATCAAAACTCATTACTTATGCTAAAAGCTTGTCAGCCGAAAGTGTAAATAAGTTAGAAGAAGCTGACATTGAAGAAATACTGAACATTGACAATGATGCACCTGTAGTGCATCCTTTGAGTGAGGGGGAAATTGCTAAGAAGGGCCTGTGTGTAGTGCAGCAGGAGGAAGATAGTAGCAGTAATGATGATGACATTGTGAGCACAGATGAAAAACTCTCTACAGACCATATGGTGGAAATGTGCGACCAGTTGATTGCTGGCCTTGAACAATGTACATTTGTCAGTAAACAAGAGATCATGGTAATTTACTCAATTAAAGAGAAATTGCTTAGACAAAAATCTGTGCAAAGGACACAAATGATGCTGGGAAAAGTTTTAAAGACCTCTCTGTAGTGCCACTTCATTACTTGAGAAGCTTCTTTCTGGTTCACCTACGTATGTTTAGCTTCAACCTAGTTTTGTAAATGATGATAATGTTAGTGTAACTGTACTCCCAAGATCCTGAAGAAACCTGAATTGATAAACGTGTATTGCATGTATGTTTTATAGAAGAAATAAGAAACTTTAAGTATGATTGGTCTATGTCTATATAACTTCATTTACCAATAAGTGTATACCAAAAATTTCACTTACTGATAATTCTAATTTATGTAAATAAACTGTAGCATTATGTTTGATCTTTATTCCTCTTAGTGTGAATTTTTATACATCTCTTTCCAGAAATACTAATGTGTTTCATTACAGGGCAAAATCTCATACCCATTCTGGAGTATTATACACTACAAATGTATTTTATTCCAAAGAATTCCAATTCTTTTATAAGTTAAAACAACTCACTCTGAAAACACATTAGTAAATAAATATAAAGTAGTGCCTGTCCCAAAGCAAATACTCTTTATGCATAGTCACTATTAGTATTATTTCCTTACTTATTTAATATTTAAAATTTAAGACAAGACCTTTCTGATGTTGAAGATAGTAAATTGACCTAATATTGATACTCTTCAACTTTTATCACCCTAAGAGACACTTTGACAATGTGCCCATGGTACTTCATACTTTAGTATCTCCTCAACTTTATTGCAAAGAGAAAAACATTTCCTAAGTCAGAGATAGATAATATTATGCCACCTTGAGTTATATTGTTAAAACCTATAGTTTGCCCTTATTTTATTCATGAAAACAATGTAGTTATCTGTCAACTAACCATTTGCTCAACTTTGTCTGTTACAAATACCACATAAAGCATTTACTACCCCTTGTAATCCAGAATTCCTGTTATCTTAAGATCTTGAACATAACTGTTAGTGAATTGGTAATTCTGTTTTATAAATAAGGATATCGGGCTGGAGAGATAGCTCGGCAGTCTAAGCACCTGCCTGGCAAGTGCACGAACCCGGGTTCTATCCCCAGTATTGCATGCTGTACTGGTCCCATGCCAAGCCAGCCACCGAAACCGGGCATGGTGGCACACTGGGGAGGCTGAAATACGAAGGTCATTGCGAGTCTGAGCTGCATAGCGAGGCCTTGTACCAAATACATAAATAAGGATATTATTAACCTGATGAATGTAAATTGACTCTTTCAGGTTCATCTTTGTTTTGGTGGCAACTTTATTGTGTTATATTGTAAGCCTTATGGGGCAGAAACTATGTATTCATTCCTGTTCTCTACATTCTGTCCTCAGTATTGTATAGCAGCACACATATAACATGAAAGAGAATACACATGCATTTAAGGACCAATCTATATTGGAGTTTTGCCCAGGTTATTTGTACTTAATACCATATTGTCAGATATTTTTCATATCAATTGTGTTTGATATGAAAACCAGCTCTCTGCACTGCATCCTACATATCCTCCTCCTGAGACTTCTTGCAGATGCTGGAATGAGCATTATTCCTGCAGCCCTTCCACAGGACTAGCCTTTCTATTATCTCCTCTAGCCCTCCATCATAACTATCCCTCTTACTTCTCATTAGTTCATGCTCCAGCTGTCTGCTAGCTAGCCTCATAAAGTATAGTAAGTCCTCACCATCATGTGAGTTCTCAGATGAGAACCCACTCACTGCCACTTAGTACTGTTCTTCAATTAGGGTGAGCTAAAGTTGGACACGAGGAGGCATGATACAGAAGGGGGGATCCCAGCAGGAAAGAAAGCAGCTGCAACTCCACTTGGTAAGTAGGCACATGGAAGACAGTTTTCTGTCCTCAGTATTATTCTTTCCAGTCTCATAGAATGAGTGATTGTGCCAAGTGCAACTAATGGAGATGCCTAGAGTCTCTGTGCTGCCCTAGAAATCTCGGCCAGGCCATAGCTAAATATCTACCCTATTGATATTTAAACCAAAGTAAACAACAAACCACCAGGGGATACTAAATTTTGTATTCTGAACTATAGCCTTCAAACTATATTACATAATTTTCAGACCTCACATCAAGTTTTATCAGGTTTTTTTTTTCCTGCACTTTTTACAAAATTCTGGTGATGCTTTTCTTTCCCCAAATAATATGCTTTATGTCAGTTGTTCATTTTTTGGGGATAAGTGTTATCTAGAGTGTGAATTCTAGTTGATAGGTAGTGACTGCCTGAATGCAAGTTTGAGAATTTGGAGCCAAGTCCTGGCTTAGTAGGTGGTAATCATCTGTTCTGTCTGACTTTGGTACAGAAAGTGCAAATGAAATACCAAAATAGCTACCATCCTTTCCCTATGGAAGCCTTACATTTCCCCCACTCATTTTTGCTTTCAATCTGTTGCTTCTGCTGAATTAGTTTAGCTTACAAGTGATATCGTAACCTTGTATCCTTAATTTGTATTATGTTGCACCAGGTGGAACCCCTTTTCCTTTTTATACACAAACAATAATTTGTGTAGCAGTCACAATTAAAAGACTGATGGTGGAGGGACTGATTGGACGAAGACCAGACATTTAGCTTTAGACATTCCAGTCTTAAATTACAGTTAAAATGAACCTTGTAGTATTGGATATGGGAATCCAGTATGTCAGTGTGAACTCATAGTTTTTAACATCTATAAGTGGCTGGATACAGAAGTAGCAATATCTATACATGCATGGATCAGTATACATTTGCCTATGTTTGAGACAGCCTACAAGCAAAGATTCCCCAGTAGTAATAAGCATACTTAGAGTCCAAATATGCTTTTTACGTACCATTTTCCAAAGTGACCAGAGTACTTTTAATGAATACTGAAAAGTACTTATAAGTGATTAATATCAAGAGCAGAAAAAGAATGATCATGAATGTCTTGTGGTGAGGAGAAAAAATGTGGAATCTGTCAAAGGTTCATGGGAATCAACATGCAGAATCTCCTAATATCCAAGCCTGGAAAAATCTGAGCAGGAAAATAAACAATGGTCATATTGGACTATAACTAATACGGCAAAAAAAAAAAAAAAAAAAAAAAAATACCTGAGACCATATAGGTAAAAAACAATTTGTTATTTGCCCTCCAGTAGGAGGGGACAACTTTCCCTCTTATTGGAAAAAAGGAAGTTGCAATTACTATAGAGAGAAAAGTAGAAAATCACAGTTAAGTGAAGTAAATATCACAGTGACAACTACAGCAGTCAGAATATATTTAAATATGCTAAAGCTACCTAAAATTTAAAAAGAAACATTGCATATCAAATTGTCTTCCATAGATACTTAACTAACCAAAGAAAAAATAATTTTACAGTTGAGAACAGAAGAAACTTCCTTGAGTAATAGCTCAACATCACAAATAATAAACATGAACCACTACCCGATGTGCTAAGAAGGACACACCTTTTGTGGTATTCTTGTCAAGCATGCCTCCTTGGTCCCATCAGGAGAAAACCCTCTTTGAAAGAAATTCAACAAAATAACCTGTCAGTATTCATTAAAAGTACAAACATCATGAAAGATGGGGAAGAACTGAGGAACTGTTGGAGATTACAGGAAATTAAGAAAGAACAACTAAATGCAATTTAGAATCCTGACTAGAATTCCGGAACAGGAAAAGAACATGAGTTGAAAAACTGATGAAATTTAATTCAAGTCTGTAGCAAATAGTATTATATACCAGCGCTGATTTCCTGGTTCTAGTAATACTGCCATGACTATAAAAGATGTTCATATTGTAGCAGTGCTGGGTAAGAGAAATATGGAAACTATAATAGTTTTGTATCTTTTCTTTTCTTTTCTAAGTTGAAAAACCATTTATTTCACTGGAAAGATAAAAGTGATCCAAGTCTAGGTCTAGCCTTTGGGCTAAAAGAAACCCAAGAGCAATGGTGACTCTCACGGAAGAAGTCATTCCCAAATCCAACACCCACTGGAGGATAATGGGCACTAGAGAGAAAAAGGAGGTCTGAACTTAGCAAGGTAAATTAAGGTCCACAGTTCCTGAGGGACTGAATGCACAGAGCCGAAAACATCCTGGAGATGGGGTACCAACGAAGTGTGTATTCTCATGCACAACCGCAGCTCGGAATTTCAGCCCA
>NDGM011243199.1:3631-13972 GCA_002564305.1 Octomys mimax
GAAACTAGCAGTTAATTGGTAGGATTCTCACCCTCACTAACTATATATGCTGATACCTGTGAAATAAGCAACTGCACTGAAGATAACAATGTGTAATGGTAGTGTCATGCTTAGAATACCTGTCACTCTGGTCTTTTAAATATGTACTGCTTGTCATGACATACAAATTATTGCCATACTGTCTCTCAAGTAAATGTTTGTTTAAAAAAAGGGTAATAAATGAAAAAAGGGACAACAAAAAATAAATAAAGTCTGAAAGTCAATGTTTTACAGAGCTATCAGAGCAAAACAATGGATCAGAAACTGACTGCCTTATAGGATCAAACTCTTTCCCGCACAACTGGATGGACAGCTAAATAATCTTTATTAAAAACTTCTTATATTTTTCATGATTCAATCTCAGCACCACAGACTGGTAATTTAAACTTAGCACTTCATTTGAATTCTTAGCAATGTGCATGGTCAACAGTTAAAGTGGAACATGTTTGGATTTTCATAAAATAATGTGCATAATGACATAATTGATGGGAGGGAAAATGGTGTTTTTGCAGGTGGTGAATCAAATTGCATCAAATGACATGGCATATTGCAACTAAAATATGCATCTAGCGTGCTTGCTCCTGGCCATCCGCCTCCCTCTCCCTAGAATGCCTGTCACTTGTGTTCCAGCTGGGCTCAGCCAGCTGCAGACTGGCAGCAGATCAGAGGGCTGCAGAAACTGGGTATTTATTCCCTGTCCTTCTGCCTGCCTGCCACAGCATCCACACTTGTGCAGTATGTCCCTCCACCATGGGGCCAGCTGTCACCGGACTGTACACCCTCACCACTCACCTCTGTCAACACTGCAATGCGAAGAGGTGAGGGTGCCTCAACCTCCCTTCCATGTTCCTGTAGTCATGAACAAGGTATTTTTTCATGCAAGCCTGTTCACCTGAGCTTCCCAAGTGTAATTCTGCTTTCTCCAGACCCCAATCAATACAGAGAGCTCTCTGGAGCCTCAGCCTGCATCCTGTTAAGTGGAACTGGTTATTCACTCAACATTTAGTAAGTGAATACTATGGAAAAGCACTGGCCCCAGTGGAATGGAAGCTGCAGTCTTTTATTACTATCACGAAGCAGCTGTATTAACACACATACAGGGAATTTGGTTGCCTAAACTTTCAGGAAAACAATTCAGCGTAACTATGTAATTTCTTCACACAGTTCTCTTACTTAGCTAGCGAGAACAAGGTCTTAAAGTTCAATTCCCTGGTATAAAAACAAAACAAAACAAAGAATCCTCTAAGCAGAAGGATAAAGCCAACTTTGATCAAGCCTCTCCAGCCTGGATCCATGTAGTTAAACAAGTCCCATAAAACATCCAAATTCACCTTTGAAAACCAGAATGACCTGGACTTCTAACGTGGACCCACACAGAAAGCAACTAATTGTCTCCAACTTATTCTGTGAGCATGAAACCACAAGGGCAAGCCGGCTGCTCTGAAGCAGTGTTGTACATTTCCTCCCAAGGAACAGCTTATGCTAGGGACTAAATACATGGTATAAACTAGCTTCACTCTCTCCCAACTTCTCTTCTGCTCCTTTTATAGTTCTCATGCTAGCTCCTGCCCAGCCTATATGCTGTCACTTGCTTCAGAACAATTACCACATGCTTGGTGGCTTATGACAATGTAACATCATCTCATAAGTCCTGAGCCAGGATTCTGGTCCTTTTCAAGGCTGTGAGCATAATGGTGGCCAGGGCTGGGTTCTCTGCAGGCTCACCACAGCAGAGTCTGATTCCAAGCTGGATCTGACAGCATGAAGAAGTCTTCTGTGTCATAATCACTGAAGTGACCTCCTGCCACCTTTACCATCCCTTAGGTGTTATCAGCAAGTACACAAACATCCTGCTCACACACAAAGGAAGGGGCTTAAACAAAGGCAGGAGCATCATGGGGGAAGTGCTATAGGGATCCACTCCACAGTCTGCCTGCTTCAAGGCAGGCTTTTTAAGATTCCAGTTAAGCTTTCCAGAAGCACTAACAGAAGCAGGATAGGAGGGCTGGAGATGCAGCTGAGTGATACACTCTTTAGCCAGCATGAATGCTCAATCTCTAACACCACAGAAGAATAAAACAAAAAGAATGTGAGCCATGTACACATTAAATTTTCTACTTCCCACATTAAAAAACCCCCAAAGCATACAAAACAATATTAATTTATTGATGCTACAGTGACAGTGAAATACGAGTCCTGCCCAAACAATAAAGCTGTCTACACTGTTCTTTTTTTAGTTCTAAATTCAAGTGAAATTACGATTTAAGATGCAGTTTCAAAATTTCACTAGAAAATTCTAAGTGCAAACTTATCCAGCCCTGGTTCTCTTTAATGGGTGTAAGGGTGTGTGATTCTTTGAAAGCTCACTAGCAAAGGGGAGACAGGATGGCTACAGGTGAGAAGGTAAGACTTAAGAGTTCTGAGAGTCTCTAGTTTCTCAGGAAACCAAAAATCTGTTTTTCATAGGAAATCATCTAGTGCTAACATCTTTTTCTTTTGAAAAAATTAATTCTATCTGGACCAAATGAAAGATCTGGTATGAGATTTTAACCACACACACACACACACACACACACACACTGTTCTGTGGAGAGATAAGGAAATACTTAGGGATTAGTCTTCCAATAGATGAGGTGTAAAGATGTGATCTCAAGCTGCGAGTCCTGAAAGTAGAAAGCAAACATCTCATGGATTTATCTCTGGAAATTAAACAGGATGGGACTGCAAGCTGGCCTCAAGTAGGTAGTCCAAGGGCTGAGTCCCACTCATTATAGGAAAGAAGCACAAGGACACCCATCCTGGGGATACAGTATGGCCTCTCAAGTTTGTCTCCTATGAAGCATTTGTGGTTTTTAAGTTCAACATACCATTGTCTAAATGTTCCTACCATTTGGTTACACCTTGGATTAAACAGGGTTTAGATTGTAACTTGCCATCTCTGCATAAGCCAAGCTCAGTATCCTTCCTAGTATGCTTATGCAATGTTGTGAGCTGGAGAACATTACTATCGAGACAATTTGTGTACAAAACCTCACAATCTACTGGATATTTAATTTTGACACTGCAATGGACAATCACTACATGTATTGTTCATTTTTCTGTAAGTATACCTGAGTAAATTTGTGAAGACCTAGAATCAAGCATTCAGATTTGGAGATAACACATGTTTAAAGAACTTCCTGCCATGTTTAGTGATTTGTGCTCTGAAGCTTTAGTAAATCTTGAAATTCATGTATATAATTAGGCCATCCAAATGAAGAACCTTCACCAAAAGCTACTAGAAGTGTTACATTAAATTGGAGTTATTTTTGGTAAGAGAGAAGTTCTTTTATCCTAGATGCTGCCTATCATTTCTTACCATTTACTTAAAAAGTAAAAAAGGATATTAAGCTAGAAATAAATGAGTAGCCATACACCGTCCTTCTCTGACTTCCGTAGTCATTACTGATACTGCATTTGATTGGAAAACACAAACTTGTTCCAGATTGATAAACGAGGGGAAATACAAGCTTCACTTTTGCACACGTATCATTTTACCCAAGGAGAAACAATAGTGTGAAAGGAGGAAATCAAAAGCAAGGGAATATATAAAACACCCACATGTATACACAAGCGCATGCACACACACAATCACCAGCAACCTCAGTTTACCACATATGCTCAACCACTGTTCCATACCTGGCTTGCCAACTTGCCCTCTAATTCTGTCAGATTCTCTTTCCAAAACTTCACTAATTCAAAGCTGCAGCTATTCCAATACCCACTTCTGGTCTTTTCCAAGGTGAAGTGCTATATTTGTGGTCATATTCATGTACTTCTTAACTATTCAGCGGGTACAATACTATGCTGTATTAGGTTCCTACCTTTATTGTTAAGCATGTCATTACTAAAGTTTTCAAGTGCTGTATCTCTAACCTCATTTTTTGAGCTGGAAATCATGTCCCCAAGTGTCAGTACCACAGTACCAACCCCATTTCCACTCTTTTCCCTCTTCCAGGCTATCAGAGGGAGAATTCTGTGCCTCAATGCTGGGGTACATGGGAGTAGAGGAGATAAAGCAATGACTTTCTACCAGCTAAGAAGAAATAGGCAGTTGTACTAGCTCTGGAAATTACAAGTAAGTAGAAGGCAACAAGAGAGAGCTGCCCAAGAATACATTATCTACCAAGAGTTTTTGACAGACACCACATCTGGATTAAAATTCTTAGGTCAATAAACAGAAACTCCTACTTAATAACAAAATGCACCAGTAAATTCCTACAATTTAAGTTAGTTCTTATTTTTATCTTCATCACAAAATACCATCACCAACAAACAGCACCTTCTTTATAAGAAATTGATGTCCACAAACTACAAACACAATTATAATGCACATTAATGAACTATTTTATCGTTTGCTGTCTACCATTTTTAGAAACAAACTTACTGTGACATGTCTCTGACAAGTACTAAATAAATTTAACTGCATTTTTTATTATAACTTGAGTCACATTTAGCAACTCCTGAGTATGTTATCGCTGTATTTGTAAACTACAGAATATCAAAGATACTTACACTGAAATCTTTTTCTTTGGGGGAAGAACAAACTCTAAAACTGTAAAACATTTATTTTCTGTCTTTGTTTAGAAAAAAATAATCATATCATATAAATGCTTTACAAAAATTTTCCTCTTTGCACCTTACCTACCTCATGTAATAAGACTTAAAATTAATTCAACTGAGGACTTTCTAAATTGTTTACATACCATAACTCTTTAAATCGGCAAGAAACATGTTGGTCCTGCAACTAAGAAATCTTGTAAAAAAAAAAAAGAAAGAAAGAAACCTTGTATGTGCTATGACGAAAATAATGGATTACAAACACTTATATTTTTTAAAAAGTCATTAACTAGAATTTAAGATTCTAAATCAGCTGTGTAAAACAGGTGACACAGATTATTTTAACTGGCATGAGTTTCCTAATTTGACTGTTGTTCATGTATTTTACTCAACATGCTCCCAATCTAGTAACCACCTCGAGGAATTAAGAAACAAACACAGGGCCAGCCAGGCAGCTCAGCAGATTAAAGCACCTGCTTAGGCAGATGCAAGGGTCTGGAGGTTTAATCACCTGCCTGCTGTGCTGGCCCCACCCCCATGTTTGAGACAGCATGGTGGTGCATGCCTGTAATCCCAGCACTTGGGAAGCTGAAAACAGGAGAATCCCTACAAGTCCGATCTGTATAGTGAGATCCTGTAGACCCTGTACTATTTACAAAAACAAACAAACAAGACTTTTTTTTTAGAAAAAAAAAAAAAAAGGATTTTTCCTCTTTCAACCACTTCAGTATTTTCAAAGAAGGTATGACTACAAGGTAATGAGGAATCTTTTAAACCATTCAATGCAAAATTTATGCGCCCAAAGATAAAGCCCTGTAAGTGCTGATTACACTTCTAGCATGACTTGGGAGCCATCCACAGTAAGTTGAGTGGGCAGAAAATCTTTTAAAAGCTGATTTCCACTTTAATGGCAGAAAGTGAGGTTTCATTTCTCATTTTGGGGTTTCCTTTTTGCACAAATTTTCTTGAGTTACTCTGAACACAACTGAAAACGAAGAACACGAAAGTATACTAAGCTGCAGTAACATCAATAGCCTGTTACAATCTATTATACAGACACTTAAAAGTTAACAATGTTCGGGTATGTGTACAGCTTCTGACATAAGCTTTAAAAAATTAGGTTCATTACTTCTAACCATAAATGATACATTTGATTAAATTTTGTTTAGAAATACAGAAATCACAAGAATATAGTATCACTAACACCATAAGAAACAAAAAGAATGCCCAGAATGTGAGTCTTTCTGTGAGATGACTAGTGCAGATTTTTAAAAACTCAGTAAAATGACAGAATGGAGTGACATGGATATTAACTCAGATTGTGTACAGGCAATGGGGATTCACTAGGTAAGGGACGGACTACAGCATTCTTGTTAGTTTCCTTACACATGGTAATGGTTTAGGTTTTAGAAGACCGTCCTTCCTTATCTTTATGAGATGCATGAAGGACTTAGTAGTAGTTTATAATGTCCCTAACTTTTACATTCACACAAAAATGTGTACGAGAGTAGGTGGGCACATCTATACACAAATAGAGATTTGTGTATCTACATATACACTAAGGGCCTAGATGAAGAATATTTGGGTGTTTGAAATATTACTCTTTCAATCTTTCTGTAGGCTTGAAAAATCTTAATACAAAAAGTTGTTGGGTAAACATCATTTATAGCACCACATACATAACTTTAGGAAGCCAATTTAGTAATCCTATCTCCTTCTGGAGCAAAAGTAATTATAGGATCTTAAAGAAAATATAGGTAATCTTCTTGTATATATTTTATTCTAAGAAGAAAAGGAATTAATTAACCAAAATAAAACAAAACCCAACTTGTCCCCCAAGAAAAATCAAAAAGAGACAAAAAACAAAAGAAAACCACCAAAACACAGAAATTATTATAGGAGAGAAAATTCTAAACCAGTTTTGTTATTAAAATTCAAAAGCCTTATAACCAAAAAGTAACATTATTAGTACAACTGGTAAGTAAAACAAGGAAATAGATGAGAAAATGAAAACAGTGGTTTTAATTTATAAGAGATGAAGGTTTGACTGATTATACTAATCAACCTCATTTTAGAAAATTTCTATAATTTTTATAGCTGCAGTTTATTACATAGGACTTCATGTTTTTCATATACTACCTTGATGTTTTGGAAAAAGGGATTTTCAAGCTCAATTAAGACATATATCATATAGGAAACCTGCCTCTATCAGAAATGAAGGACAATGGACTCCTAAGGATTTTAAGTATAAGAACTAAGAAGTACAGGAAAAAGAAGTTACACATGGATTTAATATTAAGAGAGTCCTCTGGCATGTCAAAAGGTCCCTCACTGAGTAGGGGAGACAGGTAATAGTAAAGGAAGACCACCAAGTTAGAAAAGACTGCAAAATCATATTCAGTATGTATTATAAATCACTTGTAGTAGTTTTAGGACACTCACATATTATTATATCCAATGAACCATGGAGTCTGTTGGCTATTTACGCTACACAGTAACTGGATTCAATTTCTTCCACTTAGTGTCATCCTTATGGAAACATACCTCAAGCTTTATGAAAGAAATAAACTGAGAAATAAAAATGCTTCACAGAAGTTTACATTACAGTTAGGTGATTTTATAAATTCTCCTCCTTCAAAATAAGGACATCTATTAATGAAAGATTCCTGGAAAGTGCAACACAACAGGTTTCAAACAAAAAATCACTGTGACCCTAACTAGCGTCCTATTTCCATCCTTGCTGTTTCCTGTGAAAGATGGAAAAGCCAATGCTACAATTTTCATTGAAAACTTTTCACCTGGCACATTCATTCTTAATAAGTGAAAAGCACAAAGTAATATGGTATCAGTTTTAAGTACTTGTAATTTAAATCTTTACAAGCCGAGTAACTAAACAGGTAATAAAAAATTGTACATGTGTTATAATAAAAGGTATGGGTGTGGGTCTGGATTTGTTTTTTGTCTATTTGGGTTATTTTGTTTTTGGCATTTCACCATTCTTTTACTTTCATAGGGAAAAAAATTAGAAATATTTAATTGATTTTATAACATGACATATCAAAATTAAAATGCTAAGAGCATACAGTTGTAAACAAAAATTTAGCATGACAAAAATACAATACAATTTGGGAAAAGTAGATTAGTTAAAACATAATATTCAAATTGGAACAAAAAAGATTATCATCTCTTCAACAATGTGTATCAAAAGTAACTTATGAAAGTACTTAAAAGAATGGAATTTGAATGGAAATTTTGAAATTAGTTTTTGAAGACAATATTCTTTAAACTCAGGAAAATACAACATCAGCCTAAAGATGGTGCTTTAAATCTGAACCTGTGAAATCACTCACCATTAAGATTATCTACCGAAGATGGAGTCATTTGCCAAACAATCCACCTAATTGCAACAATCTTAGAAAATACAAATCAAATTTGCATTTATAGTATAAAACCTGTTCAATCAACTCATTAAAAATGGTACTCAATTTTTCATATTTTTAAAATAATGGTGTTAAAATTGTAGTAGCACACAACCAAGGAAATTATAAATATTTATGATTAAAACATCAGTGAAAAACATTTTTTGTATGAATAAAAAGAAAAACAATCATTCAAAAATAGTCCCAAACACGAGCCAAAGTTACTTCATCAGAACTTCAAAGGGCAGCGAGCAGCCCAAATGCCAGTCTGAAAGGAAACAATAAATACATAAACTGAAAGGTAAACCCAGGAATATGAGTTACTGTGAAAGATCTACTTATATCCATTTTAATGAAAAATTAAAGAATACAATGTGTTAAAGACATATTTAGAAGACTTAGGTTGGACAGATGAATCAAATTTTGTTTCTATCCTAAATAATTACAAGAGACAGAAAATGTAGTGTAACTCATGTTTTCTTTCAAGTTTAAAACTTTCTACCCATTGCCTCTATCTTTGGTGTCACTGCCACCAATCAACACAGTATACAGCTTAGAAACCTAATTGCTATCTTCAACTAGGAAAAAGGAAATAGACATTATTTCTTTAAAAACAAGATGTAAAGAACGATTCTACCTAATTTTGTCTCGTGGTCCCACAATATCTGAAGTATCATGCCAAAATGGAAGTTTAAAGGGGAATATTATCATTTTTATACCTGCAGCAAAAATTTAGCTACTGTACGCTGGTGTGATGACAGCCAGTAGTATAGAGAGGCCACAGAAAAAATGTAATATACTTAAGTGTAGCTCACAATTAGTAAAATAGTAAAAGGAAGGTTAGACAACAATGCCTTCACATGAATATGCTACAACTTTGTTCTCTCGCAGTTAAAAGGATAGTGTAATTACCTTAAATTTACATAAAACATTAGGAAACAGAGTAGTTGTCATGACTAAAATAAAACAGCAAAGTAAATTAATTTAACACAGTGTTAAATATATTCACATGATCACCACTGTGATTCCAATGGCCACTAATGAAGTTATATATCAATATATGTACATAACATATGCCACAAGAGTTTTTGTAAGTTTGACTTTTTGCAGACCAGATAATTTTACGAGACAATAATCTTGTGTCAATTCTTCATATGATGAAAGGAATTAAATGCTGTAAGTAGTTTCATTCCTCTGGGGGAGAAGGAGAGGTGAACCTCTAAAACATCTGTGCAAATCGGAGAGTTTTACCTTCTTAAATATTTGAATTTGTTGACCAAAACAGATTCCTATAAGCCGAGGATAATCAAATCTTAAGATATTAATGGATCTTGTAACATTGTCAGTGGCATTTAGCAGGTGTTTGCCACAAAGCAGAAAACCAGGTCCTATAGCAAAGCCTTCTGAGAGTAGGGTTGCTGTGGCTGAGGTGGCTGTTGGCTGGCTCCTGGCTGAGGCAGGGTGGACGATGTTAAGGTATAGTTTGGCACCTGGGACATATTAGCTCCTGCGTTCTGGTAGATTGTGACATCAGCAGTTGCAGCAACAGCAGCAGCAGGAGGAGGACTATATATTCCAGCCGGGGTAGGATATGTAGCTCCTTGAACAGAACTGACCATTGCACTGTGGATAAAGAGAAACACCCAATGAGCTAAATATTGCATTATACAACCATTCAGAGAGACACAGAAAAGCTACTTATCAAACATCTTTTCATTTAAACTCATTTGATAGATTTTATTCAATGTTTATAATGTATCAAACACAGTTGTCATAGGAACTGAGATGTTATAAAGAAAAAGAAGTCCCTATCACCATGGACCTTATACTCGAGCAAGAAGAGGATAACAAATTTATAATACATAAATAAGTTATAACTGCTATGAGGAAAAACAGCATGGTAGGGAAGACCCAAAGTACTCGGCACAGGGGATTCTAACTAACTAGGCGTTAATCCTGAGTGGTGGAAAAGGCCTTTCCAAAAAGGCAACATTTAAGCAAGATCCTAAAAGGATGGGGTCATATAAATTATCCAAGAAAATAAGTTTCAGGTCACAAAAAAGATGCATTTGAGAGAGAAAATGCCAGGTAAGTTCAAGGAACAGCAAGGGGGGCATAGGATTACGGCAGTGAGCACGATAATGTCATAGTGGCAAGTGGCAGAATTAAGGGGGAAGTGTCTCAGAACATATAGCATCTTGGGGCCGGGGAGATGGATCAGTAGCTCAGTAGAATAAGCGCTTGCCTGGCAAGCTCAAGGGCCTGAGTTCAATCCCTGGTTCCG
>NDGM011243221.1:1190-12603 GCA_002564305.1 Octomys mimax
GCTTTGCTAAGCTTGTTCTAAGTAGGTGCGTTAGACCACTGAGCCATCTCACCAGCCCAAGAAATTTAACTTCTATGAGACCTACAATGCATTTATTTTTCGAGCCATGCTGGTAAGTATGTTTTGAGCATCTACTATGTCTAGGATGTTGTGTCGGGGACCGTGCCAGAGATACGACCTGACTAGTAGTCCACAGTGCTCAAGCAACATGGCAATCTCTATGTTGCGGACATTGTTAACTGGTTGATTCATTTCTATTTCATCCTTCTTCTAGTATGTTTTTCTCTACTGCACACAGTAGAAAGCTGAACTTTTTATTTCCTAAAATCAATTCCTCCAATTTAGTATACCTGCAAAATGGAGACCATTGCATGGCTTTTGCTTCATTCCATTCCATTTGCAGTCAGTCTGTGTGGTATTTTCGGGGTACTGTTACTGTGCTCATCCCCCAGCTTTCTTCTTACTGAGAGGCGTTGCCATGGAGAGGAAGCTGAATGCGCGCCAAGTCCAGCTTGCCAAGTCCAGCTTCCCGGTTCTCACTTCCTCGTTTCTCCACTACAGCTCTGACCATGTGTTGTTCGAACCCACTTGTTCAGACTGTGCTCAGAGCAACAGCGTCTAGGGAGGTTCTAAACTGTGGTCCTCAGACCGTGTTCTGCTAAGGATTTTATTAATAACGCATTCCACGTGTTAAACCCTTTCCTGTTTAAAATATGATGAGTCATTTCTGTTTCCTGCACTGAACGATGCCTAAAATACCCTTCAGTGCTATTTATGGGTAAAAATATTAGAGCTCTTGGACATGCAGCATTTGGAGCTATTTTTGCTAGATGTGATCCCTGTGTATTGTTTCTATTTTCTCACCAAGTATTGCAGTGACAATTAGGATACACACAAGACTGTCACTGGAATTGACAATGTGTGGCCGAGGTTAAGGTATGGGCTCCCAGTGTGACAACCCGAGACTCCCCAAAAGAATATGAGTTTCCCAACACTAGAATTGTGACTTTACCCTGGTTTTCTTTACCCTTATCTTCTACCAGGGGCTGGCACAGAACAAAGCCTTAAAATAAATTTATTTTAAATAAAGGGCTTGCCAAATAGCTCAGCAGATTAAAGCGCCTGTAAGCAGGCACAGGGGCCAGGGGTTCGATGCACAGGGGCCAGGGGTTCGATCCCCAGGCCTGCCGTTCTGGCCCCACCCCTAGAGCGTGCTAAGCCTGCAATTGAGACTGGGTGTGGTGGCACATACCTGTAATCCCAGCTCTTGAGAGGCTGTACACGGGCAGATCACTATGAGTCCGATCTAGTAGTGAGACCCTGAACACCCTGTAGACCCTGCCCTAAAATAAAAAAAAACACCAAAAAACAAATTTATTTTAAATTAATTAGGTTTAATTCCTTTCTAACCCCTAGAAGCTGAACTAAGGGGCCCCCCACGGGAATGCTAGATTTCATGATCAATATGCTACCAGAACTTCTACGGATCCAGACAGGTTAGGCAGAGGTACTATGGCTGTTGTAGGTCCTCCCATTGTGAGTGAAATGAATATTGTGCCCAAGCCTGGCTTTCCCTCCCTGGCTATCCTTGGGATAGTTCAGGGAATAAGGCAGTGGTGGCTGGGGATCTTCATGGAGGAAGCAGGTGGAACCAGATCTCGGGGGCACAGGTTGAAAGTCTCATGGACCTATGTGGACCTACGTGTGGGGCAGAACCACTCATGACAGTTCTGCCACCCAGGGAGCCTGAAAAACCACGATGTTGTCATTCCCAGTGAGCAGAGTGTCTGTGTCTGCTGACAATCACCTGTCTGTCACTGGCCAGCCACATTCCAAAGAGAGAAAATATTTTTCATTAGCTAGAACAGCTTCACCAGCAAAAGGTGAAGCAAGGTTTGGGAGGACAATTAGTAAGTGGAGCCTGTATCAGCCACATGACTTCAACAACTTTTCTGAGTTCCAGAAGCTTTAGTTACCAAGTGGGGGAAAAGAACAGTGAACAGGTAGTTGTGAAGATTAAAGTCGTTCATGCAAAACACAAATGCCCCTGGGCTTCTCCAGCTTAAAAATAAGCCCAGTGCTCCCCTCCTGCTTTCTAAGATTCTCTCCCAGCCTTGTATCTATCTGTGCAGTATGCCACTTGTGTGAGATTCTCGGGCATTATTCAGTGAACACCTGTTTTTGCAAGATATCAGGGCTGTGGGAGACAGGAAGATAGATAACCAACATTTATTTATAATAGTTCATTCATTCCCCAAAACTGTTTTTGGAGGTCATCGGTGACCTCATGCTTACAATGGCCTAAGGTTGAGCTTAGCTCCTCTTGGGGTATGCAAGAGCACCGCTGGGCAGCGACCACCCACCAGTAGTTTAGGGAGAGCCGCGACAGGGAAGTGTAGTAAAAGCGAAGGAACAGCTCCTCCTGAGGCGGAAGTTGTGGGAAGACACAGCACACAGAGAGGATCGGCTGTGGTGGGTGAACTCGGTGGGTCGATCCAGCAGGATAATGTCATTTTAGTTGGGTTTAGAAGGATAAATGTGTTTCATCAGAAACCATGTTTTCTACAAGGGGGTTTGAATAATGTGTGTCTGTGGTGAAGAGACTGCTTACGGATCATTAGCAGCTTACTTCGGCCATGAATTTGATGGTGAAACGATGAAAAATAAGGCGATAAAACTCACTTCAGATTTTGTAACAACATCCTACAAGCTACAGGAATTCTTTTTAAAATCCTGGCAAAGTATCCACAAGATTTACCATTTCAGTCATTTCTGTAGGTAGGTGTGCTGCTCAGGGGCACTGAGGGTACCACACTGCTGCGCAACCGTCGCTGCTGGTGCAGAAGTCTAAGTCAGGAAGAGTCTGCCAGGCAGTCGGAAGGGGCTGGGCCCAACTCGGAGCCAGGACAGGAGGGAGGCCAGCCCGGCCGGGTCAGGACAGGAGGCCAGCCCGGCCTCCCAGGCCTGTGGCTGAGGGCTGCCTTGCTACTGCGATGCTGGCTAGGACTGAGAGCCTCCTCAGAGGCTCCTCAGAGACAAGAGGGAGCGCAAAGCTGTCCCGGAGCTAGCATGCGTGGCCCAGTCGGCCCAAACAATACAGCAAGTGCGCAGAAACAACGTAACAAAAACATAGCTAGATTCAAATACTCTGACCCTCACGCCTGCCCCTCTCATGGCCTTTGTTTGTCTCCTTTTAGGTACCCTCGCTGCGCACCTGGTTTTCCTATTAGATCAATCTTAGCTAAGAGACTGTACTTGTACTCCTATAGGCTTATCATAGTTTGACCCAGAGTAACCTGTGATGTAATTTTGCTAAATAGAAACCACCTGCTAAGGAACCTGCCTGTCAGGACCCTTCCTGCCTCTCAGACACTTTTGCTTAATAAAAGTTTCCTACTGTTCCCCTCCTTTGTCCCCAAGGCCTTTCTTTGATGACATAAGACATGAACTCTGCACATCTACAAGGTTGAGAGTTACTTCCTTATAACCCCATCACCCATCTCCAAAACTTTCATCATTCCACACTGACATTCTATATCCATTAAATGAGAATTCCCCATTCTCCCTCTTTGCCCTGATAAACTTCATTCTACTACTCTAATAAGTGGAATCATAGCATTTGTTCCTTTGTGACAGGATTATTTTACTTGTCATAATTTTTTAAAAAATAAAAAAGTCTTTTTATTATTTATTTGGTACAAGATCTCACTACAAAGCCCAGACTCATAGTGGTCCTCCTGTCTCAGCCTCTCCAGCACTGGGATTACAGGTGTGTGCCACCATGCCCAGTTTCAGTGGCCTGCATGATGCACCTGGGGTTCTGGGGCTGGCATAGCATGCAGTACCAGGGATTGAACCTAGGTCCTTGCACTTGCCAGGCAGGTGCTTAGACTGCCGAGCTATCTCCTTAGCCCTCCTAATGTTTTTAAGTTTCATCCATCCATACTGCATAGTGTTTCTTTTATGAGGCCAAGTGATCTCCATAGGTCTATATCACAGTTCGTTTATTCACTTATCTGTCTATGGACATTTGTGCTGTATGCATCCCTTTTGGAAGGAGCTACTTTAAGCCTGATTTAGGGCAGCGGAGGTTGTCCTAGACTAATCTTAAAGGCTAGATCCTGGCCAGCCCGAATGGATAGGATGATGTTTAAGCACCCAGCATCTTCTTGATGCTATGGGAATCTGGCATAGAAATTTACATGTACCCCCCCGCCCTTTTTTTTTTTTTTTCCAAGATAAGATGAAGACAGCAAGGCTTGAGCCTCTGGGAACCAACATATGTCCCAGGGCCCCAGGGGATGGGGTGAGGAGACACTGAGCCTGGAGACAATGATCCACCAAGCTTAGCACTTCCCACCAGCCAGAGCAAGCTACAGCATCCAGGACTTTTTGTTTCTCTTTTCTATAGACTTTTTGGGACAAGAGTTTTATTCTCTGAGAGTCCATTAATTTTTTTGAAAATAAGGTCTCAAGGGATTGTTTTAGAATAGTGACTCACTGACTCTTCCTTTTATCTCAGACCTGTGGCATCTTTCTCCTGGTGGCATCAGACAGTCCTAAGAGAGCATAGTCAGCAGAACCACATTCTAGAAAAGTGGGACAGAGTTGCCTTTCCTATTCCAAATACTTCTTAACTTTCAAAACTGTGGGTAGGGGCTGGGAGATGGCTCAGTAGAATAAGTGCTTGCCTGGCAAGCACAGGGGCCTGAGTTCAATCCCCAGTTCCACAAAACAAAACAAAACAAAACAAAACAACTGTGGGTAAAATCCTCTCACTCCTTCTTCCACAGAGGAGAGGGTAAGAGTTTTCATTTTGTTTTGTAAAAATGTGTGGTACAAAATGACTTGTAATTAATAGTTTCACTATCATGGTATCCTAATAGTGGCTTTCAAGACCAAGCAATAATAGAGGAGTATAACACCCACCCGTTAGTATAACTATAATTACTGTGTACATTCTAATTACAATGTTTCTTATCTAGGTACTTTGGCTCAAAGAAACAACAACAACTTTTCTTCTGTTTTTAGGTGTTTTTGTTTTTGTTTTCATTTTTATAAGACTAGGGCTACCACCTGGCTGTACCTGGGCTTTGCCATTGATGTCTCCTCTAGCAACTGCAGGGGGATGACCATGGTATGTTAGTTGACAACACAGTGTAATTGCAACCTTAGTTAGGGATTTTCATGAAGGCTTTCAAATCTTGCCATCTTAAACCTATGATTCTCCAGCAGAGAAGCACCTCCTTCCCCCACTCAAGAGAGGTGGGAAGGTTTGCAGCCTATTGCTTAGCCGACTTCTGTGGAGTGTGAGAGGGTGGGGGTGGATAACAGCTCACTGATAACAAAAGAGGCTTACAATAAACTGTATCCACCTAATTAAAGCTAATTCCTTAATCTCATTGGCTGATTTTTCAAAAATAATGCAGTACAAATGATGTTATATTAAAAATGCCTTTTCTATTTTAATGCTTGTTTCATTTAAACTTATATACTTTATCCAAAAAAGTCTAGTCCAAACTGGCATCTTCCACATTCCCTGATGTTTCTATAGCTCAAGCTCTGTGCTAGAGTGTGGGGATGACTAATTATAAGTAGTGATGAAATACTGAGGGCACTATTTTATTTTATTGCCTCAAAAAAACAGAAATGGTGGGAACGCTAGAGAAGAAATCAGAATAGCAGCATAGTGTTGGTTTTGGTGCTTTTGAGTCAAACAAAATATTTGAACAATTCTAAAGGCAGTTTAAAATATAAGTAATTTCATTTTTGGTTTATGAATCCTGAAACAAAATTCTATTTATTCCAGGCATGAGAAAATAGGTAAATATTATCCCAAGGACGATTGGAGCCATATTCTTTGGTGTAGGAAAAGCGATCTTCAGATTTGAAAAAGGAGGAGCAACAGCGAGCCCCACAATGTTGGATTGTATGAAGGTATCAGAATACACTCACTATTTTTAGGATAAGAAGCAAAAAGGAGAAGAGGAAGGGGAGGAAAAGGAGAGGAAGAAATTCTGGCAAAATATAATCTAGAGTAAGTACATGGAGAGAGTAAGTTGTGCCTGGAATAATATCATTTGCCAGAGTGATTACAAAAATTCAAGTCCCCAGAAATCTGCAGATATCTTAGGAGGAGCCTGGACTATGTGAAATGGGTAGTTTGAGTTAGTTGTGTCTGAACCTTAAATAACAAAGTTTGAATCTGATTCAAATCTGGATTAAATATAGGGAGTCCAAACTAAAGTGTTCCGATGACATCATTTCCTTTAGATTCTTAAATCTAGTGGGACTGAGATCTATTGATCTCCATGTGCTGCATGTCTAATATCACAAAGTACAAGGTAAGGCCAAAGAACAGCAGGATTAGATGGTATCACTTTCTATAATTTGAACCTGGAACCTGGTGGAGCTGACTTGTCTCTTAATTTTCACTAAGTCGACTTCCCAAGCAATGCTAAGGTTCAGTGATGGTGCCGCATTACCCTGTGTCCAATCGCGTCTCTCCACAGCCCCTAAAGATCTGGACAATGAGGCTGCAGCCTTGCACCACTCCCTCCCAGCCCTTTGTGCCGTGCCTGCCCCATGGCCTGTCCTTAGGGCCACACAGTCGTTCTTTACATTGTTCAGGCTTCTTCTTCTGCTGCTTCCTCTATGGCAGCTCTTCCCTACCCAGTTTGTTAGTCTAACTCTAACTTCTAATGCAGTACCAGCTTAAAAGTCACTTCCTCCGAGATATCCTCTGTACTTCCAGTCTTTGTTCTTCTCTTTTATAGCACTTAACAAAGCCGACATTTAAATATTTGTTTGCAGAATTATTTTCCTTCTAACTCTACCCTAGATTGTATGAGCTCCTGAGGTCAGCACCCTACCCTACGAGGGGCACAGTGTACACTTGTGGAGGGAATAAAGGAAGAAAGGGTAGGGGGACAGATAACAGTTCATCGGTAATAGAATTATATCATGATGTGGCTTCTTTTGACGAGTTTTGAAAAATGTTATGCTTTC
Source organism: Octomys mimax (assembly GCA_002564305.1). Taxonomy (NCBI): domain Eukaryota; kingdom Metazoa; phylum Chordata; class Mammalia; order Rodentia; family Octodontidae; genus Octomys; species Octomys mimax. The sequence goes on from NDGM011243221.1 coordinate 8,199, forward strand.
TCAATGTTCATTATATTTCCTTGCCTTAAAATTGTTTTGTCTTCAAACTATTACAAATGGAAAAACTTAAAATTAGTATTTCAACTATAATTTTATTTATTTATTTTTATTACAGCATCATCTTTATTTGCCAGTGTAGTCCAGGCCCAAGTACACTGGCAGAACTCTGCAGTATAAACTTTCCAGAGCAAGTCCAGGAAGTACCTGGCGGAACTGCCCAAGTGAGCAGAGTCCCAGACCACCCCAGAGCACGAGCTGGGGCCAGGGAGAGCTGTCAGCTGCCTGAGGCTGCCCACAGAAGGGTCCTGAGCGAAGACGCAAGAGAATTCAGCAACCTCCGCGGGGCCTGCTGAGCACCCCTGTCTCCCTCAGGAGGCTGAGCTGGAGGATTGCTGCGAGGTTGAGGCCAGCCTGAACTACATGGTTCATGGTGGGCCTGGACCACAAAGGCAGACCTGTCTCAAAAAGAAAAAAACAGAATTCGGCCACCTCATACTCCTGCGGTTCTGCTCTTGGTGGAACTTGCTGGGATCTTCTGCAGACTTCACCTGTTCTGCCCTTACCTCTGGAGATAGCCCAGTGGGCCTGCTGGGGTCACCAGCATGGACAACCTCTGCTGCAGCGGATGGGGACCTGGGCCCCAGAGACAGAATGCAATTTGTGTAAGGTGACAGAGATCATTTGGGAAGGAGCCAGGCCCAGGACCCTGCACAAGGATCTTTCCTGCCTCTGGTCCTATGCAAGGGCAAACACAGTGCTCTGCTCAGTCACTGCCCTTGTCCTTGGTCACTCCAGGGCTCTCCCTGAGGACAGGGCATAGCTGTGAGCTCAGCTCTGAAGGGGCACACAAGCCTGCCTCACAGCAGCAGCTGTCACCACCTCTGTCCCATACACTGTCCCCAGCCATGGTAACACACAAGCTACAGAAACTGACACGTGTTCTGGTTTCCTGAACACATACTTTTCAGACCCTGCGGTCTGTGGTTATGGTTGTTTACAAACCTGACTTGAAGTCTCCGCCAACCCAAAGCTTTCGCTGACACAGAACTCAGCGTGGGTGCCCTGGCTCCCTGGAGAGTCAGCCTCTGCTGTTGTCCCTTCTGCTGGTTTCTGCCTGAACTGAATCCAACACTGTCACCCAGAATGGGGCCTTCCTGTGGGTACAAGTGGGGCTGCGGGTGGGCAGACTGAGGCCGAGCAATGAAGAACAGCTCTAAGACCTGCGATCAAAGCTGGCCTCCAGCAAAACCACACAAACTCATGTCTCTAGCATCACATTCGGTCAGGCAGTTTGCTGCCACGTTCTGACCTGATGGGTCACCTGTCATTGCAGGGCTCACCAGCACCCCGATTCTCGGTATGACAGAACACAGTACTGCATATCGCTAGGCTGGAGAACATCAAAACCCAAACTTCCCAGTATTGGTTTCTAATATATGCATGTGGGTTTCACACCATCAAAAAGTAGAACACTTCTAAGTTGAACCATTCTGGGGTCCACATATGTGTCCGAGTGAGACGCTCTGTCTTGCAGTCAGTCTGACATCCATCAGCTGGTTGTGGTCAGATGCTGAGGTTTTTATGGTTTTATTGAGACAGAATCTCATTGTATATCTTGTGCTGGCTTGAGCTCACAGTGACCCTCATGCTTCACCCTCCTGAGTCCTGGGATCACAGGTGTGCGCCCCCATATCTGGCAGATGCTGACTTCTTGAACTTCATGTTCATGGTGCTAGAGGTGGTGGTGAGCGTGACTGTGTCACTGGCCACACTCTCTGACTCATCCCACATGCTGTCGGACATGCTGGTGCTCGTTGTGGCGCTGGTGGCTGAATGCTTCGCCTGGGGACCCATGCCATGCAGAAGAACACATTCAGCTGGATCTGCGCCGAGGTGATGGGCACCCTGGTGAATGCCATCTTCCTCACCGGGCTGTGCTTCACCATCCTGCTGGAGGCCATCGGGCGCTTCCTCATCTATAATTTTAGTGTATAATTGATTCCTTGCAATCATGGTCCACAGGTTTACGTGCACAGAAAGTGTGATGGTGTTAAATGTTTAGTAGCTCTAACATGTGCCTTCTAACACGACTATTGGCTGATGCTTTTACGTGCATTAATCTTTAAGGTAAGAGTGAAAGAAGGAAAACAGTGGAAGAATTCACTCATTGGTCAGTGAGGGGAGCAATGAATTGTTCTGTTAACTTAGATGCCAGCTTTCCAATACTGGGGGAATATTCCATCAACTTTTATGCCATTCAAAATACAATGACAATAAGGCATGCCATCAAATTTTAATCATATTTTTAACATACTCGCTCATATTTTCTTGTCTAGACAATCAACAAAGCAAAACCAATCAACAATAACTTGCAGCATTGGTCAAGTTCCAAACCCTCCAATCTTGACAAATTTCAAGCTAGGAATCAACAGGTAAGTTGGAGTTGGGGAGACACACAGCGCTGTGCCAGGAGAGAGTAGAGCCTATCTACTCGGACACAGAAGACAGGGGTGACTTGAACATAAGCAGTGTAATAAAATAATGAAGAGCTTAGAGTGCTTGTGTTTGCAGTATAATTGGTTCCATCTACTATTTAATACCATCTATGCTTAACCACTGGCTTATAAAATTCCCATATCAACGTCTGCTCTCCTCCACTGAGGTGGGTCAGCTCCAACACACTGCAGTGTACAGGCACCTATGCATGTACAATGTGTATGCAACTTTACTATATCTATAACTTTATTCTAATTTAATTTTATTCTCCTATTCATTACATTTAACTGTCTTTTAATATTTTTATTAGATGGGATCTTACTCTGCTGCCGGCTCTGGCCTTAAACTCCTGGACTCCAAGGTCCTTTCACCTCCGCCTCCCAAGCAGCTGGGACTCCAGGCATGGGTGACCACGCCTAGCTAGCTCTTAGGCTGTTTGTTGCAATAACAGATATATTTAAACATGTTTCTTTTGATGGAAATTTAGTTTACTTGAAGTTTTAAATTACATTGTCTCTCTATATGAAGTTTGTAAACAAAGGAAATATACTTTGCATAACTCTGGAAGCTGGTCCACCCAAGAGCAAGGCAACAACACATTCAGTGTCCGGTCGGAGCTGCTTCCTGCTTCATCACTGGAAACTTCTTCTTGTGTTGTTACATGGTTGAGAGAGGGCATGCCTATCTAGAGCCCCGTTTAGAATGCTCTAATCCCACTCATGAGGTCTCTGTCCCCAGGACATAGTCACCTCTCAAAGGTGCCTACTCTTGAAGTGATCACACTGGAGGAAGATTTCAACATAATATTAGGGGCCGACGCAGATAGTCCATTGCCAGAGATTAGATCTGCAGTCCAGGTGAAGAATGAGGATAATCTGCAAGTGAGGTATAGAGCGGAGGTACGAGGAAGTGGGCAGGCCTGAATGTGTCTTAGACGTGAGCTGATAGCCTTGTGCTTGTGAACTGAACACTTAGGGATGACTGCAGGGTCTGAATTAAGAAAACCGTACAGGGCCGGGGAGCTAGTTCAGTAGAACAAGGCCTGCCTGGTAAGTGCAGGGTCCTGAGTTCAACCCCCAGTACCAAAAACGAACAAACAAAAAATAAACTGTGCAGATGGTTATTCATGCGCAGAGCTCGTGCTATCTGAGTCATTTATTTATATATTTATTTTAATTTAGAAGTCCAGAGTGTCATTGTGGACAGCTTGCAGTTGAGATGCAAAGTATAGAAGATGAGTAGGCAGTTGCCAACATAGGTACAAAACCTAGAGGCCAGCTCAGGCCTAGTTTCCTTAGTCGGTAGCATGTGGATGGTACTTGAAAGTGGACTGTGTGGCTTTTTGGAGGGACTGTGCAGACAAAGAAGAGGAAAGTGGGGCAGGCCGCAGCCAGGAGACCAAGAAAGGGCAGCAGCACAGTCCTGGGAAGTGGGGGGCTGTGGGGAGTGGAGGCCATGAGGCCCAGCGCCAAGGGCTGTAAAAGGTGCCCTGCGCTGTTCACATGAAGTCAAGGCACATGAAGGAGGAAGCACATACACAATTGGCTTGGGCAACTTGGAACTCGGGGAGTTTGATGGAACAGGTTCCAGGGCAGGGAGAGGCAGGACAATCATCAGCAAATCATATATATATATATATATATAATCATATATATAATCATATATATTACTTTTTTGGACAAGGTCTTCCATGTGTGAAGGTGTGGGAGAGACGGTTGCTTTTCACTATCCACCGTCCTCTTCTACTTGAAAACAGAGCCTCATCACCTACCTAAACTCTTCTGTCTGAAATGATGACTTCATTTTCCAGTCTCCCTTATAGCAAAAACTGCCATATGAAAAGTGCTTAACATGGTTTCTGCGCAGGCTTCTAACCCCCTCTCACCCAAAGAAAGCCTAAATAAAAAGG
>NDGM011243226.1:2852-13007 GCA_002564305.1 Octomys mimax
AAAGAAAGAAAGAAAGAAAGAAAGAAAGAAAGAAAGAAAGAAAGAAATTAAGGAAGGAAGGAAATTAAGAAAGCATATGACTCCTAATTTTTCAGAAATAATAATTTTTTAAAAACACTTAAGAGAATATTATGACAAATTGTTTTCCCACAAACTAGTAACCTAGAAAAATAGGCAAATTCCTGGACAGAGAAAATACAAAAGCTGACTCAAGAATAATATTTTAAATTAATAGAACTATAACAAGAAAAAAATATTGAATTACCAATCAAAAACATGTCACAAAGCACAGCCTAAGAACAGAGAGCTTCACTGGTAAATTGTACCTAACACATAATAGAGAATTAACATTATTCCTTCCTAAATTCCTCCAAAAACTAGAAGACTAAGGAACATTTCCCAGATTATTCTTAGTCCAGTGTTATCCTGAGAACCAAGTCAGAAAAAGATAACTTCAAGCCAGTTATTTCTTATGCATATAGATAAAAAATTTCAATTTTTTAGAAATTCTAGAAAACTGAATACAATAACATAAAAAGAATTATATGCTATAACCAAGTGAAATTTACATCAGAATGCAAGGTTCAAGATATGGAAATCAACTGATAAAAGAAAGGACAAAAACCACATGAGTATCTCAATAGAGGTAGTAGAAAATTATTTGACAAACTCCAACATCCCTTCATAATAAAATAGTCAAGACACTAGGAACAGAAAGTAGCTGCTCAAGCTGATAAATGACATCTACAAAAGTCCACAGTGAATGCCATATTTACAGGCTGAAAGCTTTACCCATAAGGAAAAATAAAGCAAGGATGTCCAGTCTTACCACTTCCACTGAACTTTGGACTGGAGATCCTAGCAAGAGGAATTATGAAGAAAAAACAAAAGACAACCATTTTGGAAAAAAGAAGTAAAACTTTCCATTTATAGAAGACATGATTTTATATACGGAAAATCTCAAGAAACCTTTTTAAAAACTATTACAGCTAATAAGTTCTAGAAACTTGCAAAATATCAGTGCATAAAAATTAACTGCATTTTTATACACTAGCAAGGGAAACCCTAACAATGATATTTCTTACCTCCTATTTAAGATAGGGTCAAAAACAATAACATAGTTCACAATAATTTTAAACAAACAATTAAGATTTGTAAAATGAAAGCTACAAACATTATTGAAAAATTAGGGATCTAAATAAGTCTTAATATCTTTAATAAATATCCTTAATCTCCTTAATATTTATCCTTAATATCCTTAATAAGTCTTAAAATCTAAATAAGTCTTAGTATCCCATGCTTACAGATTGATGATTTTTTAATATTGTTAAGAGGGCAATAACCCCAAATTGATCTGTGGCTTCAAAACAATCCCTTTAAGGTTATAGCTGCTTTAAAAAAAAAAATCAGCAGATGATTCTACAGTTCATACAGAAAAGATAGAGCTACAGAATAGCTAGAAGAGCAAACGTATAGGATGTAATTCTAACCACAAAACTCCAGTTAAGCCAGTGAGATAGCTCAGCCGACTAAGCACCTGCTTAAGCAAGTGCAGGGACTGGGGTTCGATCCCCGGCACTACATGCCATGCCAGCTCTAACCCTGGGCATGCCGAGCCATCCACTGAGACCGGGCAAGGTGGCACAAGCCTGCAATCCCAGCACTGGGAAGGCTGAAAACAGGAGGATCGCTAGGAGTCTGTGCTGCATTATGAGACCCTGTGCCAAATACATTTTAAAAAATTAAAATGGATTAGATTTTTTTAAAAGTTAAGACAATATAATATTTAAGATAGACAAGTAGATGAAAGGAATTAGCAGAGGTTCAGAAACAATTCTTTATATTCCTGGCCAACTGATTTCTGACAAGAGTGGTAAGATAATGGAAAAAAAATAATGTTTTTTAAAAAAAGTTTTTGAGACAACTGGATGTCTATCTGCATGCAAAAGATGAACAGGAAGTCTGGCGTGGTGGTGCACCTTGTAATCCCAGTACTTGGGGAGGCTGAGGCAAGGATTGTTGTGAATTTGAGATCAGCCTGGGCTACAAAGTGAGCTCAAGGCCATCCTAAACTATATAGTGAGACTCTCTCTAAAAGACAAAAAAAAAAAAAAGATGAACTGAACCCCTGTGCTCACATCATATGTAACATAAAACTTCATGGTCCTAGAGGCTAGTTTCTTAGATATGATATCAAAATCACAAAGAAAAATAAATGGAACTTCATAAAATTAAAAGTATTTGTGTTTCAGGGGTGGGCGAGATAGCTCAGCGGACTAAAGCACCTGCTTAGGCACACTTAGGCAAGCTCAGCGACCACAGTTCGATCCCCACCACCACATGCCATGCCAGCCCTGCCTGCAGGGCAGTCTGAACAGGCCAGAGTCCGGGTGAAGTGCTGCACACTTGTAATCCCAGCACTAGGGAGACTGAAAACAGGAGGATCACTACAAGTCCAAGCTGCATACTGAGACCCTGTAACAACCAAATACATCTAAAAAAAAAAGTATTTGTGTTTCAAAGGCCACTATCAAGAAAGTTTAAAAAAAAATAACTTTAAAAATGTGAGAAAATATTTATCAATGATTTATCTCCAAAAGGAAGATTTGCAGGCAGAATATCTAAAGAACTCTTACAACAACAAAAAAGACAAACAACCCAATTAAATAATAGACAAAATATTTGCATAGGCATTTAACCAGCGAATATAGAGCGTGAGCCAAGAGGCACATGAAAAGATCAACACTATTAGTTATTAGGGAAACCCAAAGCAAAGGTACAAATAAATACTGCTTCATAAACACATGGATGGCTACAATAAAAAAGACATAGTAAATATTGAGGATATATAAAGATCAGAGCTCTTTTACAACGCTGATAGAAATGTAAATGTGCCAAGCACGATGGTGCATGCCAGTAATCGCAGCACTCTGGGAGGTTGAGGCAACACTTAGCAACAATCTGTCCTTAAAAAAATAAATAAATAAAGGACAGGTGAGTCAGGACTTGCTCAGTGTGGCCATTCCACAATGAGTATTTTTTTAAAAATCTGCACACGACAAACATGTACAGGTTTTGTCAATTTAAAAAAACAAATAGAAGGCCGGTCAGATAGCTCAGCGGACTACAGCACCTGCTTAGGCTGACGCAGGGACCAGGTTTGATCCCCAGTGTGCCCTGCCGGCACTGCCCCCAGGGAATGCTGAGACAGCAACTGAGACTGGGCATGGTGGCACATGTCTGTAATCCCAGCTCTTGGAAGGCTGAAAAACAGGAGGATCACTAAGAGTCTGATCTGCATAGTGAGGCCCTGTAGACTTTGTACTAAATACATAAAATAATAAATAAATAGAAATTAAAAACAGACTCAGCTCCTCTTTCCTTGCTTACCCTTTGCCTACCAGACTTCCCTCAGAATCCTTGGTGCATGTGTTAGCTTTGGTTTCCTTGTTAGCTTTCACCTTTGGACCCCATGTCCTTTCTGCCAAGGTAGAGCCTCCTGTATGAGGGGCGCTCCACTTGTGGTTTAAAAAAATTGCAGTGTAAAAATGAAGTTCATGCCAACCTATGGAGAATAGCTCATGAATGAAAGAAAGAAAACATGTCAGAGAGAACCTATGGTGAAGCACTCCCAGCAGGGCAGAGAAGAAGTCAAGGAAGAAGTCATCTCTCCAGGGAACCCACCCTCTTCCTGCCCCTCCAGCTGTGGCCATAGGGCTCTGAGAGGAAACCTGGATCAGACCCATCCTTTGGGGAGAACCGCAGCACCTCAGGATCAGGGCTTCTGGTCTCTGCAGCCTCCTCTCCACCTTCTCCTGGCTCTGTCCTGCCCACCCATGTGGCCTTCTGGGTGTCCACACTGGTGCCCTGTTGCATCCCAACATGGCCAGCTGTCCCTGCTGTGTCTCTGAACACTCTCCTCTCCCTTCTATCAGCCTCCAGTTCTTGATGTGTTCACTCCTATGTAGGGCTGACTTCTCTGGACAGAGAGGCCAAGAGCCCACTAACTTCTGAATGGACAGACAGATGTGCACATGCAGCTGCCACTCCCACTTGTGCTCATCTGGTACCAACTGGGAAGAGGGACCTGAAGTAGCTCATAGCTTACCCTCTGCAGATGGGAACCACTTGCAAGACAGACATGCGGCATCTACCTTAGAAGATCATGCAGGAACCCTGCATTGATTTCTGGTGCTTGGCATGGGGAGGGACATGAGCAACCCCAGCAGCTCATCAGAGCTTCTCCACACTCTGGGGCCTAGCAGCTTCCAGAGGGGATGTGTGGTAAATGCAGTGGGATGTTCTCCATTCTTGCTACATTCCCAGCATTATTCCAGTTCCCTAAAAGCTGCAGTCTCTCATCCACCTGTGGGCCATCTCTCCAGCTAATGCCTCCCCAGTTATGTAACTGCTAAGAGGATGGCTTCACCTCATGCCATGCATCCCATCAATGAGGGCCAGGCCTGCGCTCAGAGCTGCCTGTGAGGAAAAGGCAGACCTCTGGCCACAGACAGAGGCCCATCCATCCCCAGCTCCAGAGAAGCCCCACCTTCCAATGCTTCATGAGGAAGCTCATTGAGCAGTCAGCCTTTCATATCAGGGCCCTTTCCACTCCAGGGCCGACAGACACCAAGCTCTCTGCGTAGGACAGGATGGAAGCCCTTGCCCCACACATGATTGAGGAAGTCCAGATGTGCATGTCAGGTATGACTCATGATACGGCACCACCCGTCTGTGTTTGACTTAGCTTCTGAAATCTTTGATGCATAGATTCGCCATGCCTCTTTTATTTCCCGTTGTATAGCATAGAAGGGAGTAAAAGCTTACTCACATTCTGAGAAATCAGGATGACAATGATCAAGGGTAGCGTTTACCTGGAATATGACTTGACTTTGTTCTTGGCCTTCGTAAATGGGAAATGTCATGGGCTTCAGGGGTCCACTAAATTTCCCGTCTTGGCCATTTCCCACTGTCTGTCAACAAGGAAAGAGAAAAATCTTAGCATCTATTACAAATATACCTAAAAGCTTCCAGAAACAGTCCATGAAAGGTAGTACTCCATCATAGCGGAAAACAGAAAATGTGATCAAAACAGAAAGGGCTCCATTGTGGTAAAGACTACCACATGAGAAGAGTTTCCTTGGCTTCCACTGTTCTTCTCACGTTGCCCCTGGAGAACCTGGTCAGAAAGTTATCGGTCCCTCCACATAACAATGAGGCCTAGAGCTGTGAATAAACTACTAAGCCACCTCCTAAGTCTGCAGGGGTTATATCAGCTTCTTAAAACACCTCTTGCCACTATTATTTTGTGAGGGCATTCATGGCAAATTCTGAGCACTGTGGTGCTCAGTCACCACAAGGACAGTTGAATTTATGGGGGGGGGGGTTGATTAGTAGAATGCTTACTTGGCACATAGTTAAACTTTGGTTAAATATGAATCTTTTTCTGATTTAAATTTTATTTATCTAATTATTGACAAAGTTGTATTATCTTTTCAGACATTTATTGGACATGCTAGTTTTCACATATATAAATTGCCTGTTTATACCACCCTACAACACCTCTACTCATTCTTCTTCCTTTCACTGATTACAGGCATTCTCTGTACATCAGGAATATCATTCTTTGTTTTCTACATGAATTGCCAATGTTTTCTCCCCAGTTGTCACTATCAAATACAAATCTGAATTGAAACTGAAACTAAGAAAAGCTTGCTACTCTAACATTAAATATTTCTTATTTGCTTAGAAAAGGTAATAAAATCACACAGTTTATTTCTTTCAAGCCGGGGCCATACAAGTTTTCAAAAATCCAAAGATCTTATACTTGAAAGTCAATCCACCTCTGTAGTCACTCAAATCAGACTGGAGAACAGTAGGAGCAGTTGAGGTAGTAAGTAGATTTTGTTCTTGGCAAGTATGAGGCTCTGTTCTAAGCACACTGAAGCTGGTATACAAGACTATCAGAGTAAATTCCTTCCATCAGCCCCATTTACACATAATGAGACTAAGATATAGAGAAGTAATTGCCCAGGTCATGGGTGAAGGAAGGAATCGAATCTGGATCTCTGAAACTTGCCCTCTTAGCTACTATGTGCTCCTGTCCACCAGAGGGTGCAAAAGCGGCCAAGACAACCCAGAGGGAAAGCCTACCACAATGGGAATGTGCTCTGGGGTGTGACTCCTACCACTCCCAACCCTGTAGAGAAGAGCATTCAGCAGCAGCCCTGCCACCTCCATCTTCCCAGAAGCAAGGCAGAATGAAGAAGAATAGTGGAGGGACAACCAGCCATTTGGAGGAATGCCCTCTAGGACCAGGGACCTCCTGTCCCCAGCTAGATGTTGGCCAAGCCTCCTCTCTTTCCTGGGTAGGTAGTTCTTTGGGTCTCCCATTTGTGGTGTAAGTCAGAGGTGAGTTAAATTAGAATCAGAAGCATAAGGCAATTTGATGGAATGAAACCAAAAAGGTAAGGCCTGGGTGGAGAAAAAAAATTTTTGCTTCCACTTGTTTAGTGAGAGCAAGTACACACAGGTCATATAAATGCCATCTGGGAATCACCCAAAATAGCCAGTATGTGAGTGCAGGAGGAAAAGTCTCATACCATGTCTTTTCTTTGTTGAATCTTGACTAAATTGATACTGTTATCTGATAAAAGCCAATAATAAGAACAGAAAGCTTTGAATTTGATCCTTGCAACAGAGTTCTGGCTGCTACTCCAATTAGCTGTCCCTGGGTCACTGCCAACCTCTCTCCTTTGCTACCTCTCACCATGGAGACTGGAAAGCTCGTGTAGCTCCTTCCCAGGCTCCTTTGCAGCTAGATGGTAGCCAGGTCACCCACTTTTGTTTCATAAAACAAGAAGGAAATCTGCAGAGCGTGGAGGATTTAGTGGTTTCAGACTTTTGTTTTCTTATTGAAAGGGGATAGATGTGGTTGGTATTGTCCTTCTTTGTGTCCTACTGGTTGAGACAATGGACCTCACATCTGCAAATGGTGCAGCTACTATGAACCATGAAGATACAAAGCAGTTCAAAAGATGGTAAGGCAGAGAGAAAGAAATTCAATAGTATGATAACATCAAGATACTGCTAACCTGCCCCAATAGATTACTTCAGACTTCTTGATACTGGAGGAAAATAAACCTCTATTTATTTAAGAGGCAAGTCTTATTTCCAGTTAGTTGTAGACAAAAGCATTCTTAACTCACCGACTTCTAACCATTTGTTTTATCCTAGTTTAACTTCCTTTGGGATCTCTTCTTTCCATCTATTTTTCTACATTTTGTCCACCTCCATTAACTCCTCCAGAAGGTGGAGCATAGGAGTTGGGTACAGATGTCCATGTGTTACCATGGTTGGCCCAAGGTAAGAATTGTACTTGCTGCAAAGCTACTGATCAACAGCAAACTTCCTCCATAACTTTGTTCTCAGGAAGGTCAACCCTGCAGTGATCACAGTGAAACCTGCATCAGTCAGAAACATCAAGAGCAAGGCTGGGGGCCGGGGATATAGCAAGGTAATCTAAGTGCCTGCTTGGCAAGCATAAGGACCTGAGTTCGATCTCCAGTACCACGTCATGCCAGCCCCAGAACCCTGGACACATTGTGCTGGCCTTGAAACCAGGCATAGTGGCATACACCTGTAATCCACACACTGGAGAGGCTGAGACAGGAGAATCACTATGAGTCCAAGCAAAGCTATGTTTTTCCTATGGAGACAATCTGGCTCAACCATAGGAAGGGTGTGTCAGGTTGCAGTTCCAGGGTTCAAAGTTGCATCCTCATATCAGGGTAGAAAATCTCTCTTCCTGCCTATTAATATGGCAATTGGGGCCATAAAGATTTCAAAACCCATGTGCACCCTCTGAGTCATCAAGCCACACCACCAGAACTGAGAAGGATGGTGTGGTAGAAACTAGAAAAGAACACCTTTCAGCCAAGAACACAGACAAGTACCCCCTTCTCACACAGGAAGCATATGAGACAGCCAATAACAAATGCTGAATAATCTCCTGCTCCTTCTATGTCATTGTTAGTTCCCAATATAATTCCATAATCATGTATTTCCTTACTTCTCTGTTCATGCTGCCAGCTAGGTGATGAGGCTGAAAGGTGACTAAAACACAGTCCTTTCTTTGTAGAGATTGGGGGTCCATATAAGTGTAGACACTGGACTTTTAAAATTCTATAGTAAGGGCTGGGGAGATGGCCCAGTGGAATAAGTGCTTCCCTGGCAAGCGCAAGGGCCTGAGTTCAATCCCCAGTTCTGGAAAAAAAAAATTCTATAGTGAAATCTTAAGAGTATTTATTGTGCCCTGGCACTGTGCTACTCACTGATCGAAGAACTTTATCCAAGCATTATCTCACTCGACTGCAACAACTTCCCATAAGGCAAGTACCATGATCAGACCCATTTCAAAGGGAAAAATAATTTGAGTTGCAAATCTTACAGGACTCAGTCAAGTTCTTTGCCCTAGTAAGTGGCAGCAACAAGTTTAAACCAAGAACTGATTTCATAACCATCCTATGATAATGTAGGCAGGAAAGCACACTTGAGAACATAGATAGAATGGGGTGCCCGGCCCAGCCCTTACACGAGCCCAGGGACAAGCTTAGCACCCATGGGCTTCAGGGATACCCACAGTCCATGAAGCCTGAATTGCAGTCGTCACCCCAGGAAGAAGGCTTTTATAGTTTCACAAGTTTGACTATATTTCACTCTCTAAAAATATCTTGAACTATGTGGGCTCCAGGGGACTTTCTAGGACTTGGTGTATTGTTTTTAGAGCCCAGAAGAAAGGAAACAAGATGGAAATCATGAGGATTTAGGAGTTTCCTTCTAAGGAAAAAGCAAATGCATCTCCACAACCCTCCTTCATTACACACACACACACACACACACACACACACACGCACACACGCACACACACACACACACACACCAAAAAAAAAAAAATTGGCAACTTTTGCAAATCTCAGGAGCTTCCTGGCTAGAGTAAGGATGCACTCTTCTCTCTCCCCAGAGTGGGACTCTCGTTCCCACTCAGCTCCAAGTTCTGGAAGCCTAGCAAGCTAGAGAGTCAACTCAACAAATGACTGAAGATAAATTTAACCCCAAAGCCCCACTTGTGAGGGGAAAAGTACACAAGAGTTAAAAATAGAGAAAATGATTTTTGTTGATGTGTTTTGGTAGTAACTTTTCATAGTCAAAATAAAAAAGTCAAGATTAAAGGCTAAAGGCTAATACATGTATCAGTACAACTTCTTTCCAGATTCCCTAAGGTATCCATGAAGAACATATTTGCCTTAAACCTTGCTCATTAAGCAGTACTGGCTTGTAAGAGCTGAGGAAAAGTGTCTCCTCCAGCCTAAGGACAGACATATGATTTGTAGCCATTGCACTGGAAATAGAACATCAGAACACCGTGTCCATTCTATACAACCATTTCATTTTCATAGGTCACCTTTTTGTTAAGTAATGGCAATAATTCTTTCTCTGGCACACTGTAGAAGGATGATAGAAAATATTCTAGTAAATAAGCAGAAACACATACACTCTTCTCTTACCAAATAAAGTATAAGAAGACACAAGGAGTGAGGGCGGGCTGGAGTCATCTCTCTGTTCTTACTTCAACTCCTGTGAATAAACCAGAGATAAAAGGGATTAGTCGCCAGTCTGTTAAAATCATATCTCTGAAACCAGTAAGAATCACTGGGTAATACTCAATTACAAACCCAGTCTAGTGGGACTATACAGCTCAGCTCTCCTCCACGAGCGACAACCTGGGCTTCTAGAATCTTCCTGTTCCCTCATCTATATCAAGGCCCAAGTCAACACAGCCAAAGGAACCCCTGTAATTTCACTTCTTCAACTGCTTCGTTCTACTGTAACAATTGTCTCAAACAGGAAACTTTTTTTTTTCAGAACCGGGGATTGAACTCAGGCAGTCAGGAGTAGGTATCATTTTCACTTTTTCTGTTTTGTTTCTATAAATTTGTCTTGAGGGAAAGATGTTTGGAAGACATTTTGGCAAATTCCAGGATAACTAAGTAAAAAACAATTTAGTGGCTCTGATTCAGAGCTGCAAACATATTAGATTCCTGAAGTGGAAAGAACCCTGGAATGTTCTCAATCCTTCATTAAAAGACCTCACTG
>NDGM011243235.1:0-13397 GCA_002564305.1 Octomys mimax
TGCTCATAACCTCCATTTGTTCCTAAAATTCATTCTTCGGTTTTAGAGAACATGAACTCGTCCATATCAGGTTGGGAGATCCTGTCTATCTCCTGTATCACTGTCAGTGACCTCTGGGGCCAGAGCCGCACCATCCTGGCAGCTCCCACGTAGAGGAGGCCATGGGTGGGACCTGGGGTGGGGGCAGTTGGGAAGCCAACCAAGGGTAGGAGTCACCAGGGGCCAAGCCTGGAATGGAAAAATAGGGGCGCTGGAAATGCTGGGATGAGGCTGGCCTGTTGGAAACTGTAAACAGGTGGAGAAGTGGCAGCAGCACAGGTCTCCCACATGGCAGCTAGAAGAAGCAGTGGCCGGGCGACAGCTGGACCCGTGCTTCTGATGCATTGGTTGTGTTGAGTAATTTTATTTTATTACCAAACCAAGGATTGAACTCAGGCCCTAGTGCTTGCCAGGCAAGTGTTTATTCTACTGAGCTATCTGCCCAGCCCCTTATGTTGAGTAATTTGTGACAAATTGGTCTTTGTTTATTTTTTCAAATGATTCCATATTCTGGAGGGCTTCTCGGCCCTTTGCTGCCACCAGGAAAGGACAAGATCACCAAAAATACGTAGTAAAAGCCAAAGGGGAAAAATAAGATAACAACAAAGTCACTGCTCTGTGGCAAGCTTTAGGCTTGTAGAGGACCTCCCGAGCAACTCTCCTGGAAAGAAGAGTGACTGTCTCCATTTTGGCTGAGGCTGACCCTATTTCCTTGTATTGATAGGCACAGAGCTGGCGAGGACTTCTCTTTATCCTTTCAACTGGCCTTAAGCAGTGCATACTGGTCTAGCCAAGGTGCTGGTGGTAGTTTCTGAAGATGGCATGAGTGTTTTCCTGATAACCCACCCTGCTGCTCTTTAATATGAGCCGGGGTGAGACAGAACCAGAGCCAGTGCTCCACCATGTCGGCTGGGATCGAGCCTTGAGATAGAGGTTATGACTTCCTGGGGCTTGAAAGATTACACATCAGAGTTGAAGCACTGGACCCCAAAACATTAGCTACTATCTCAATAGTATAATGCAAATTATTTTCTCTGCATATCCTTCTCTCTGCATATGGCAGAGGTAAATGCAGGCCTCCTACCTAGCTCAGCTCACAGTACTCACCTACTTCCCACAATTCTCATTCATTCCTCCTCAAGCCACTCCTTCTCGACTGAATAAAACCCAGATGTGGCCCTGGGTTGGCCTCTTTATTCCAGAAAGCCATCTTCGTGGCTGGATTTAGGGCCCCTTGTCTCTCCATAATTATAAATATGCTTTAGTGTCTTTATTTTTGCTGTGGGTTGCACTGGAAGTGGTAGATTTGAATTAACTTGGTGGGATTTCAACAATGTATTTTTGGGATTATAAGTATAGTGTTCTTGGACCAAGATGAGGACAAGGAGGGGCTTCCTACATGGCCAAACTTTCTGCATGTGCCTGTCTTTACCACAGCCTGAAGCGCTAAGAAGTACCATGGCTACATTTTACAGATGGGTAAGAAAATAAAAATCCCAATATAGACTGAAATACAGTGAACATGGTGCGATCTGTCATGTGCAAATTTAAAAAGCAAGACAACACACGCACAGGTAAAAGGCACCTAGCCGTGTTCAAGCAAAATGTCAATGGTATTCGCCCTTGGATGAATGGGGAGGTATGGTACCTTTCTCTATCATACTTCAATTTTTTTTTCACAGTAGAAATGAACTGTGTTTTGATCAGAAAAGTAATTTTGGTGGGGATAGAATGCAACCAAATTCACACTGTATCTAAAATTATTTTCTAAAATACTTTTTAAAAAGCTAAAGAAGGGGGAAGAATTGACGTGTGTGATGGGAAGCTTTACTTTGTCGCTGCCCTCAGCAAGACAGGGTGGTGTCAGGGGAGGGGAGACATGGTGGCAGGAAGCATAGAAAGCTCAGAGGCAGACTGCACACTCCGGCCAGGGGACTGTTTTGACAGTGGCAGGTCTCTGGGAGAAGAGCTGCCTTTTCTCTACCAGCACTGGAGAATTGCCTTCCCACCAGCAGAGAAGCGACCTCAGCCTGCGCTTTGCACCTTACGCCAACACTGATTCAAAATGAATTATGATCGTGAATGCAAAACAGAAGACTACAAAACTTTCAGAAGAAAACAGGAGATAAAATCCGAGCACCCAGAGCTACAGCAAATTCTTAGAGTTGACAGCAAAATCTATAGAAGAAAGTGTAAGTTGGACTTCACATTTAAAACTTCTGTTCTGTGAAAGACCTCAGGAAGAGGATGAAAAGATAGGCTGGGCATGGAAGGCACGATTTGTAAGCCATGTCTCTGACGAAGGACTTGTAGCTATACAAACAAATTTCAAAATTTAACAGTTAAAATATCCCACTAGAAAGCAGATGTATCAGGCACTGGGGTCACCTCCTTGCTCTTGGTGTAGGACTGCAGTTGTGGGGACGTTACAGCTAAGGGATGCTGGAGCAAGGGTCTGAGCTGCTTTTTTTTTTTTTTTTTTTTTGGTGGAACCAGGGATTGAACTCGTGCTTGCCAGGGAAGCACTTATTCCACTGAGCCATCTCCCCAGCCCCCTGAGCTGCTTTCTGTGTTATTTTTGTGACTTCTTTTTAAAATTTATGTATTTATTTATTTGGTACATGGTCTCACTACACAGCTCAGACTCATAGTGATCCTCCTGTCTTACCCTTCCCAGTGCTGGGATTACAGGCATGTGCCACCACGCCTCATTTTGGTGGCTAGCACGGTGTGCCCGGGGTTCTGGTGTAAGCATGGCATGCAGTACCGGGGATCGAACCCAGGTACTTGCACTTCCCAGGTAGGTGCTTAGACGCTGAGCTAGCTCTCCAGCCCTTTTGCAACTTCTTGGGTCTGTAATTGTGTATGTTCATCTCAACTGCCACTTTGACTGGATTAAGGGGCTCCTACAGAGGTGGCTGGATTGTGAAGGCACCAGCATCATCGTGGGCTAATCCGCTGGCTATTTCATAGCTGAGTGGGCCACTAAGCAGTTGGAGCTTGCTGGGGGGGTGAGTCCTGGTGGGACCTTCAGAGCTGTATCTGCCCCTGGTCTCATCTACAATGGCTCTTCCACCTTGCCCTACCTCTTACCCCCCATGAGTGGAACAGCTTTCCTCTGCCACCTTCCACGAGAATGTTCTGCCTTGGAGTCCAGTGGCCATGGACTGGAATCTGATCTCGTGAGTCAAGGTAAAGCCTCTTGTTATGGTCTGTGTCTCGGTTTCCCCCCAGAGCCTCTGGTAGTCATGGAGGGTGGCTCCTTGGAGGTGGCTGAAGTTAGAGTCTGTGATTGGTTCACTGCCTAGTGTTGGGATTAAGGGTGTGAAAGCTATGGTTGTTCTAGGGCCAGTAACCTGCATACAATGTAGGGGAGGGAAAAAGCTTGCCTCTCTTCTCTCCTGTTGCTTTTGATGGCTGCTGCCTTCTGCCGTGCCGCTCTGCCTTGGAGCCAGCTGATTGTGGACTGAAACCTCCACAAACTGGGAGCTAAATAAACCTTTCCTCCCTTAATTTTGGGGATGGAGCATCTTGTCTTAGCAACAAGAGAAAAATAACTAAGACACCTCTCTTCTCTCAAGTTGTGGGTGTCAATTATTTTGTCCCAGCAACAGAAAGCTGACTGATACAGTAATCATTTAAAATTTAAAGTTGAAAGGGGCTGGCCTGATAGCTCGAAAGACTAAAGCACTTGCTTAGGCAGAGTGCAACTGCCAGGGTTCGATCCTTGGAGTGCCATGCTGGCCCCGCTCGCGGAGTGCACTGAGATGGCTATTGAGATGGTGTGGTGGCATGTGCCTGTAATCTCAGCACTTGGGAAGCTGAAAACAGAAGAATCACTACGAGTCTGATCTATGTAGTGAGACCCTGTAGACCCTGTCCTAAATATAGAAAAAAAAAATTAAAGTTGAAAGACTTTTTTCTTTGTAGACTAACATGATGCATTTTAGGGCTACATAGCCTATATTACTGTTAGTTTTGAGAGGGACCAACGTGTGTATAATGTCCGTTCTACAATTCATTGTATTGACCCAGAGTCCTATTTGAATTTCAATAAAGCTTCTTTTGAGAAATAAGAAATAGGTAGTGTGTGTGTGTGTGTGTGTGTGTGTGTGTGTGTGTGTNGAGAGAGAGAGAGAGAGAGAGAGAGAGAGAGAGAGAGAGACAGCATGCTTCTCCATGGAAGTTGAGTCTCCTCGCTGAGTGAGAAGTTCCACAAGACACCACTTTCCCTCAGAGAAAGTAAGGCCATGGTGGAGGATGAGAAACAAAAACATTTTTCAATGGAGCAATGAATTTCTGGCAGAAAACGCCCTGCGTACCGATGCACAAACTCTTCTGACCTGACCGACGCGCTGTCTGTGCCACAGCTAGCTGCGGTGTCTGGGAGCATCAGGGGGAGTTTCATGGGACTGCAGCCAACCTGTGCGAAGCAGGGCAGAGCCTGACGAGTGGACGCACTTTCTAGCCCTGAGTGAGGAGCAGGATGCTTCCAGATGCCCTGACCCGATGCGACCATGCTGGGGTTCTCAGCCAGTGAGATCAGCACTGGTCTTGGCCTTAGGTAAGGGATATCTCCAAGGAAGTCTCAGGGACATGAGCTCAATGGTGACAAAGTGTCACTAACCACAGCTGACCTGGAAGACAATGCAAGCTTCCTAAACTTCCAATTCTGGTCTGTGAGCTGCACGGACTAGCAGGACCTACGTGCTGGGGAGACCACGGAATGAGAGGTGCTAGGGCACGAGGTCATTAGCAGATGGCCCTGTGCAGAGCAGGCAGCTTTCCTTCACACCTCCCATTACACACAAGAAGGCCAGAAGGCTAAGCATTCGTGTGATGTTCTACAGCTCAGAAGAATGGAGATGAAATGGAAACCTGAAGGTACCTGGGCCACAGAAAGGCCACCAAACAACCCTGTCTGTGCAATTCAGGGCTTAGTGAGACCCTGTCTAAGAAAATGTGTGTGTATGTGTGTATGTGCGCGCACGCGTGTGTGTGTGTGTGGGGGGGCAGTAATGGTGTGGCAGGGATGTAATGCAGCACGAGGGCCCTCAGCACAACTCCCAGTACTACAAAACAAAGTCTCTGGTCATCTGGTGCCTCCTCTGTCTCCACAGCAACATGCCACCCCCTCATGAGGGAATGAGCTCAGAAGAAGAACAGGACTTGGAGGGCCGAAGAATCACTCTCCATCCACCAGCATGAAGGGAACACCACCTGGGAGCCAGACCAAGGAAGCCCTCCTCCCTTTATCCATCTGCTTGCTGGATTCTGTCCTCTGAAACTCTGTGGGTCACGATAATTGAGTTCATTATTTTTAAAAATCCTGTCCTCTTGGACCCTCACATTCCCGTTGGTGACATTTGCTTCCTTGCTGGAATTTCTCAAAGCCCTTGCATCCTGTCACATGGACAGCTTGTCTTATAACTTTGCTAGCTGGTGAATGACAGTTTTTTTTTTAAATAAATGTATTTAGTACAGGGTCTGCAGGGTCTCAGTATAGAGAATGGACTTGTAGTGATCCTCCTGTTTTTAGCCTCCCAAGTTCTGGGATTATAGGTGTGTGCCACCATGCCAAGTTTTATTCACCATCTCAGTGTGCCCCGGGTGTGGGGCTGGCACAATAGGCTGGGGATTGAACCTTGAACCCCTGCGTCTGCCTAAGCAGGTGCTTTAATCTGCTGAGATATTTGGTTGGCCCTAAATGACAGTTTTGAATGCTGTTTGGGGTGTCCAGAGTCATTGACCTTGACACATGGTTTGGTCAAGCAGAGATGAAAGAACCACCCAGGGCTCCATAACCCACAACGACCTACAAACTCATTGGTGGACAGGGCCACTTAATTAAAGAACAGTGGACAGTGTACACAGATGGCCCTGCAGGGGCCGCTTTGAGACAATACAGCTGGCGTTCCTCAGCATCTTCCCATGGCAGACGCTGCTGACAAGTGCTTCTGCTCGCTCCTGAGGACCACCCTGCCCTGTGGCTCCCCCCACTTCCACAGTATCAACTACCCCCTGGGGAGCTTGCCCTGTGGACACCTCTTTGTGCAGCTACTCCTTCGTTAAATGAAAGGACTACATCATTTTTATTTTCCCAAGACCAAGAGAGCCCCCCTTCCCCCACCAGCGTGTTATGAGGGAAGAAGCCAAGCTGGGCTGGAAATTACAGGATGGTCACAGAGCACAAGCAAATGAAGTTAACATGATGTTTTTCTCCAAGCAACAGGGCCATGGAAAGAAAAAAAAATCCACCACTCAGAATCTTATTATAGCCCAAATCTGAGACACATTTATAGATGCAGGGCAGATTTCCATGCCAACCCAGAAACGTAAGCAAGTTTTACTGCCCAGTTACGGCAGAATCTCATAAATAGAATTCTTCAGGGAGCAGACTCCTGCCAGATAACCTGAGGGCTTCGTTCTGTATCCTTGCCAAGTTATACTCATCGATTGTACTTGCTGCCTACCAAATGCCTTCCTCAGCTTTCCTGTGAACCAGGGCAGCAAGCGCACACAGACGGAGGAAGGGCTGAGACGGTAGAGCTCAGCCCAAGTGCTGTGCTGCAGGGGTGAACCTCTGGCTGTCCTCGTCATGACTGCGCCTGCCATGCGTGACTGGCACTCACATTGAAGCATGCTACTTCATTTGATTCTTGGCTAATCCTTATTATGGGATCTAGGAGAGGTCAGGATCTACGGCTAAGCTCACACACAGCCAGAACACGATGGTGCAGGGAGGTAAAGCAGGTTTCAAAGTGACAGGTGGGACTTGAGAGCTTGGCTCAATAAATACCCATCAGCTCAAAATGAATCTACTCATTGTCTGTTGGTCTGCTGTCAGACGGCAGACACCACGTGGCAAATGAGGATGGCGTGAAAGTTTCATAAAAGATGGACGCTGACGTGTATTCGGTTCCCGACAGAAATTTTTGACTGTGATGGCTCTAGTCCACCTGTGTGCCTGAACAGACTCAAGCCTGTGTGGACTCTCTCGTCCACATCCATTCAGGCATAACCTCACGTGACCTGCGTGTCATGCCTCCGCCTAGATGGCCGAGGACTTGGTCAATTGGATGCAGTGTTCCACTGCCTCTTTCTCATTGAACAGCCTTGAAGAGATGGGATTTAAATTGTGTCGAGGATATTAGACTAGAGTGAATGAAGTGAAGAGTAGACTTCTCGTTTATGTCCCCAGAGTGATAAATGAGGGAGTGTAATTTTTTTTCTAAGGCAAAGAAAATGGGAAACCAACGTGGATTTCAGACACATGAGAAATAGCTTATGAATTTAGATGATAGCTTGGCAGAAATAAATTGTACATCTGTTCATTCATTTTAATAAAGTGGAGAGATGGCATGCTGCTGGGCCCTTGGAGGACCCTGGGTTTTTAAAATTATGATCCTATAATAGTAGCATTAAAATTTGTAATGTAGCCAGTGCTTTCTGAATTGGAGGGAAAATTCATTTATAAAATAAAAGTTCAGACTTTGGAATGTAAATGGCAAGATGCAATTTTTCTTGGCCAGAAAGGAATTAGTCCTAGGAGGATACTGCAACGTCTCGACCATAAAATATATTTTAAAAATCTTACGAGAAAGTTTTCAGGGTGCTAATGAAACTTCTTTGGGCAATCTCTATTTAGGTAAATTGTGTAGGAATGAAACGCATGGTGAACTGGCTTTGTTATTTTTACCTTGAACTTGATACTTCTTGTATAAGGGCAATTACAGATTAATATTTCCATTTGAAATGAACCTGGTCTGTTACACACACAAAAATCATTTTTACTCAGTAACAGGAACAACAGGACAAAGACTTTTATAGACTGGCAATTACCAGCTACTGTGCAAATTTACTCACTCAACAAATAGTATTGAGTTTCTTATTTCATATGTACCTTATGTTGATCCTAGTGAAAATACAACAAACCTGACTGCAGGCTTCCTGCTGACTTTAAACCCCAGAAGCATCATTAAAACTTCTTCAAAAAATAGATATTAAGTCCAAAGAAAGCTTTCGCACAGCGAGTGATTTCAATTTTATCTCACAAATTAGCCACCTCAGTTTTCAGGTGGGAGAGATCAACAAATAAACCAGCAGAGTAGCAGGCCACAGATGGCACGGGGCTGAGAGCTGGCGGGCCCTCATCTCGGGGTGGATGTGACTTTGCCTCCTGAGGAAATACTCAGTGGGGCGGGAAGACACACTTCAGCCTAACTTCTGGTAAAGAAGAACACAGACTGTGAAGAGCTGGTGGTCAGTCTTAGAATCAAGAGCAACTAGCCATTGTCTCGGGTCTGCTCTTGCCCAGAGATGCTTGATCTTCACCCCATGTTTGTGGGAATCTAGAGGTCCCAAATGGGCCATGTGGACAAAAGAGTTCATGTGTGACTGATTAGGTAGAGACAGTGACCAGGGATATGAGAGTGAACAGGAAACAGTTCCAGCTTCTCGCAGGTAGGGCCATCCTGTGGGTGCTCTACAGGAAGAGAAGATAATGGGCTCCAGGAAATTGTTCATTTTATTTTTATTTTTTTTTCCTGTATTTTAGGGAAGGGTCTACAGGGTGTTCAGGGTCTCACTACTAGATCAGATTCATAGTGATCAGATTCATAGGCTGTTTACAGCCTTCCAAGTGCTGCCACTACGCCCAGTTTCAATCTCCTATCTCAGCATGCCCTGGGGGGGGCGGGGCCAGCATGGCAGGCCTGGGGTTTGAACCCCTGGCCCCTGTGCCTGCTTGCAGGCACTTTAATCTTCTGAGCTATTTGGCCAGCCCTTTCTATTTTATTTATTTATTTTTTTTGTATTTTAGTACAGCATCTACAGGGTCTCACTACACAGGGTCAACTCGTAGTGATCCTCCTATTTTCAGCCTCCCAGACACTGGGATCACAGGAGCATGCCACCATGCCCAGTCTCAGGAAGTTGTTTATTAATTTTTGCTTTATCTTTTGTGGTGGTAGGGATGGGCTATGGTTTAGATTTAGGCTTCTCCCCAGAGTCTCATGTGTTTGGAATAGGATAGTCATGGGGACATGATGCTCATCAGTGGGTGACACCTGTCTGTTATGGGGTGCAGCTTTCCTGGGCCATGTCCTCTGCCATGCCCTTTCCACCTTGGAGCCAACCATCCATGGACTAAATCTTCAGAGAACTGTGACCTAAAAATGAGCTTCTCTTCCTCTAAATTTCCAGTACTGACTACCTTATTCAGAAATGGGAAAGTGGCTAATGTAGAAAATCGGTACTAGAGAGCTGGGATGTCACTGTGCCCGTGATTCACCATGTGACTCAGAAGCCTTTGGAACTGGCTTGAGGGAGGGTTTGGGAAGTTTTGCAGATGCCAGTTAGATAAGATTTAAAAAGCTCTAAGCATAGACTGATGAAAGATTATGGTTATTACTCAGAGGTCAGAATGCTGATAGGAATCAACAGTAAAGGTCAGGCCCATGAGGCTGGTGAGGTTGGTGATGAGAATCCTCCTGCAAACTGGACTAGAGGGGCACGGGTGTTACATTCTGGCGAGGAACTCGTGTTACATTTTGCCCATGTTTAAGACTGTGTGAAGCTAAATGTAAAGGTGATAAACTGCTTAATCTGGCAGAAGAAATTCCAAAAGAGCTCAACATTCAGACTGTAGCATGGTTGCTTCTGGTTACTTTCAGGAAGACTTGCAGCGAGAATCAGGACAGAAAAGCTCAGGTGAGGGATGTAAAAGTTGGACATTTTGTCAGAAAGGAATCACATGCAAAGTTCGGGCTGAGGACAGCATGGTTGCTCAAGAGATTAGTGTTAAATAGAAGCCAAGTACTTTGCATTAGGAAAATAGGAAAGATATCTTGAGAGCAGGACATGGCCAGATCCTACCCATAACAGACTCATGGGTGTAAAAGGGTAAATTCTTTGTTTTGAGAAGAGAGCTCTAGGGTTCCCTGGTCATTTAGGGCTAGCTAGGAAAGTGTTTTTCCAAGTTCAGCTATCTAGATACTCTGACTCCACTGCAGTCATGATCCAAGGGGGTCAAGCTACTGCTTGAGCTGGCAGCAGACCCTGGTATCATCCAGGTGGTGCTGGTTTTTCAGTTGTGCATGATAAAAGAGAAGTGAGATTATGGAGGCTTCCACCCAGATTTCAAAAGAAGGCCTGAGAGGCCAGGCATGGAGCCCCTGAGGGGGCAGTGCCTGAAGCAGGGAGAGCAAAGCTGAGGTGCAGTGGAAGGGCCTCCAGAGTGAAGTTGCAGGACTTGGGAGATACCAGGAAAGTGGAATTTCTGCTGAGGAAAACATGTAGACAGTGAGTGGAGTCAACCTGAGATGTTGCAACTCACAGGTCCATAGAGGCTGAGCTGCCCAACCCCTCTGGAGGTCACATCTCATGAAAAACGGCCCTGGGTGCTGGACATACAGCTGCACAACTTAGTGTTTTCCCAGCTGGGTCTTGGTTTTGCTTTAGTCTTATCTCTTCTCTTCCTCTATTACTCCTTTTTTGGAATGGGAAGTTTACCATTGTATGATTAACGTATTTAATATTTCTTTTAAATATTTTTGCAGGGGCTCACAGCTAAGAGTTTGCCTTGAGTCTCAGAGAAGTCTTTGGGCTTGTGCTTTTCAGCAGTGCTGAAACTGTTAAGACCTGCAAACTCTTAGAGATGACTAAATGGCTTCTGCATAATGAGATGGACATGAGTCTTTTGGGGACCAGAGGTGGAATGCTACTGTTCAGACCTAAAATGCTCCCAAAAATCTTGTGTTTAGAGATGGGCCTTTTGGAAGATGGTTGATCATGAGGGTGCTATATTTATCAGTGGATTCATGCACTGATTAATTCATAGCTGATTATGCTGTAGAAAAAAAAGCCCATTAGAAGTGTGTCACAAGGAGACTGGGCTGGAAGAGTGTATTCTTGTCCCTGGCTCTTTCCCTGTCTCTGTATCCTAGTTGCCATCAGGGGAGCAATTTTTCTCCATTGTACCCTTCCTGCCTTGGAGGTAACCAGTGATAGGTGAACAAATGTCTCCTTGTTTAAGTTCTGGATGTCAGGTATATTAACTCACTGACAGGAAATTGACTAACACAGGATGGAACACAGGGTCTTGCATATGCACTGTCACTGAATATCTTCCCATCTTGCCTCTCTCCTTGAACAATTTGCAGGTGGCTATTTTGGTAACCAATGTGTACAACTGGAATTGTTTGGCTCCTAGGGAAATATATATATATATATATATATATATATATATATAATTTTATTTTATTTTTATTTTTATTTTTTTTCCGAACTGGGGATTGAACTCAGACCCTTGCACTTGCCAGGAAAGTGCTTATTCTAGTGAGCCATCTCCCTGGCCTGGGAATTCTGTTTTTATGCATCTACATTTATCCATGCCAAGTTTCTCTGACTCCATTCCTGGAAGTGGGATTCTGAGGTCATGAAGACTTTAAAAAAATTTTGTTTTTTAAAGGTAGGGCCTCACAATGTAGTTTAGGCTGGGGTTAAACTCAGTATGTATCCTAGGCTGGCTTCAAATGCCTAGAAAACCAATGAGGACTTTTTTATTTTATTTTTTTAAGAACAAGCCAAAGGGCCACAGCAGAAAGGGGTCCAGATAACCAGGAATAGGGGTACAGTGACTATGTCAGGGAGGGACAATCTCAGAGGTGCTACAGCATAGTCGGAGACAGCTTCTGACTCAATCAAAGACTGAATTTAGTAAAAGCAGAGACACAGTAGTTTAGAGCCTGAGCCTATTCACAATCAGGTCTCTGCTATCTCTTCCAGTGAGGTCCGTTTTGAATCAGAAAGAGGAGGCAAAGTCACCTGCTGAAAATAGAAAAGGTCAAAGAGAATGTGAGAGATGGTGGAAAAGGCTGGGTTCAGCTACCAGAAGGGCAGGAAAAGGGGCCATTTAGATTAGGCAGACAGAATGGAAGTTTGGGAGTCATTCATTTAGGTCTTGGTTCAGGCAGCGTCTATGGATTTTCCTACCCTTAGGCCACCGGTGCACACAGCGTTTGGCTCACAGTAGGTGCTTAACTAGTGCTCGCAAAGGCTCAGCACTCCAGCCATGTCCCGGCACTTTCAGATCTCGCATCCAGCTGTTCCACACAATATCCCAGCGACAGTGCCCATCGGCTGTCCACAGGACCTCCCACAACAGGCCCCTCCCAGCCTGTCAGGTGGCTAATGGCTTCCCCTGTGTGCTTTGGGCCCCTGCCATTGACTTTGGCTACAGAACAGTTACAAAGATGATGAACACAAAGCAGCCTTATGCTGTGTGGCAAAGGACATAAAGAGCCCAGGGAGAGGAAGCAGACTTTATTCAGCCCATCTAACCGTGCCAACCACTGCACCATGCTCCCAGGGAAAGACTCTGATTAACCTGACTGTGAGGGGCTGCGGCTCCATCCCACCTACCTCATGCCATGGTTGCATTTTCCTCCCCTACATGCAGGTTCACCTTGCCTTGATAGACAGGGGGTTGTGAGCCGAGAGCCCAAGAAAGCCACAGGTATTCCTATCTAAGTGTAGGACCTGGGGGAGGTAGAGGTGGGAGGGAAGGAGGGGACTTGCTCAAGAGCCAGCTGCCACAAGCAGCCCCTTAGGGACACTGGGCCAGTTGAGATGCAGCCATGCAACACAGTACTTCTTTGAAGCAAAAAGGGAGAAGAATAAGAATAAGCGTGGTGGAAATTGCAAAGACAGTAATTTATTTTCTACAGGTCTGAGAGGTAAATGAGAAATTCGAGGATAGATGAAGAAGACAATCTTATTGTGGTGACACCAGGTGACAGGTCTCACGCTCAGCTCAGAGGCCCATTAGGGATTCTCAGCAGCAGCACGTTGAAGGAGAATGAAAAAAGTGCTTTTGCAGCTGGGCATGGTGTGGCACGTTTGTAATCCCAGAATTCTGGGAGATGGAGACAGGAGGACTGCAAGATCAAACCCAGGCTTAGCACTAGGAGGCTGGGGATATGGCTCAATGCAAGAACCCTGTGTTCAATCCATAACCAACCTCTCTGTCTACACATGTCTTTCCAACTGTCTTGGTTGTGGACTGCTCATCTTGTAAACACAGAAGCCACACAACAGTGGAAGGATCAGGCAGGTCCAAAGGATCATGCATTTTGGAGCAGAGCACAGAGGCCCATCATTTTGGCCTAAATGACACCCCCACACCTCCCAATAATGCCCCCTCTATTTCTTTTCTTTCTTTTTTTTGTATTTTAGGGAATGGTCTATAGGGTGTTCAGGGTCGCACTACTAGATCAGACTCATAGTGATCTGTTTGCTTACAGCCTCCCAAGAGCTGGGATTATAGGCGCATGCCACCACACCCAGTCTCAATTGCT
>NDGM011243264.1:863-17245 GCA_002564305.1 Octomys mimax
AAAAAAAAAAAAAAAAAAAAAATAGTAGACAACAGAAGGCAAATCAAAACAAGCAACTTACCTTTCACTATTAATAAAAAATTAAAATATTAATACCTAGTATTATAAGGGTACAGTGAAATTTGCTGTTACATAATCACTTGTATAAAAGTATAGATTAGATAAATTTTTATATGCTTCTTTATCTATGTTAAAATTATTGCAAACGTTGATGTTTTCTGACCCAATCTTTCAACTAGGAAGTTATTTAACTTAATGTTTTCATCAGGGATGATTACAAGAAAGTGGCAACATTATAATACCCAGGGATATTTTATAGTTTAATAGATCTTGGCATATTCAGTTCATAGAAAATAACCCTGATATAGCCGCTAAGGTATTTCTGGAGGCAATTTAGTGAAGCAGAAAAATAATCATGTTGTATTTTAAGGGAAGAAAACAATATGTACAGGGGCCAGGGAGATGGCTCAGTGGAATAAGCACTTGCCTGGCAAGCGCAGCGCCCTGAGTTCAATCCCCGGTTCCGCAAAAAAAAAAAAAAAAAAAGAAAAGAAAAGAAAACAATGTGTACAGACACATTAGTACTAACACAAATATTACATATGTGTGTACTTCCATTTTTAAAAAGAAAAAAATACCCAAATTCTAACAATTATTTTTAGTCAAACAGACTTTACTTTGTCCTTTATCTTTCTATACTTCGTGTTTAATTTTCTGTAATACAACTATATTACCTCTATAATTATTAAATAATAATGTAATATTAAGGCCATTATTAAGAATCTTATTTAATGTCTATTATCAGGGTTATTTTTTTTCTTTCTTTCTTTCTTTTTTTTTTGCAGTACTAGGAATCAAACTCAGGACCTTGTGCTGGCCAGGCAGATGCTTATGCCACTGAGCTATCTCCCTGGCCCTGAATCTAATATCTGGAAAAGGATTTTTACAGATAGTGTAACTATTAGAAATGGATTCATGAAAAAATGTACTGTAAAAGGGATATTTTTAAATGAAGAAATAATTATAACATGCCACATCTTCATCTTCAAAATGTACAGCCAGCACTAACATATAAAACTAGAAAGTTCAGGCCTGGTTTATAGCTCAGTGCCACAAGCACCTGCTTGGCAAGTGTAAGATCCTGAGTTTGATTCCCAGGATCACTCACCCAGGAAAATACCCCAAAATCTAGAAAGTTCCTATGTTAAGGGTGACTTTCTGTTTACATTGTTAGAAAACTTGGATCACATTGTTTGATTCAGCAATAATTTTTTAAAATTCATAATGTTTTATGCATTGGTTGTATAAGATACCAGTGGTGCTTAGCTTCTTTTCTGAAAGAGAAGAATTGTGTTAAAGTGCCAGGGTGTACCTTCCGTACATAATACAGGCTAAACAATTTATGTTTGTTAAGTTTATAATATGTATCAAGCATTGAACCTGTATTATCTTAAGCTTCTAGTTGAGGTTTAAGAGAAAGTTAAGACCCCCCCCCCATACAGTCTAGTCATTGACATACAAGGAGGATCAATTGATTACCACAATGCCACCTTGGCTAAATTAGTACAATCAGTAATAACTATCATATCAAATAAAAACTGGAAAATGGCAAATTATAATAACTAGTACTAGACCAGCATCATAGCTCAGTGAAACTAAGTGCCTGCTTAGGAAAACACAGGGATAGGGGTTTGATCCCGGGCACTACATGTTGTGCCAGCGCTGCCTACAAGCATGCTGAGTTGGCCACTGTTACCAGGTGTTGTAGCGCATGTCTGTAATCCCAGTGCTGGTGAGGCTGAAAACAGGAGGATCACTACAAGTCTGAGTTGCAAGTGAGGCCTTATGCCAAATCACATAAAAATAAAAAAATGAAAAAAATATTTAAAAATATAGCTATAGTCTCTCATCCTTTACTCTAGGTACAGGATTTATACTTATATAGTGAGATGTAAGACAAATCAGAATTATATAAATATCCCTTTGGTAGAACAATTTAACCCCTTTCATATAAAACAATATGCAGTTGTAGTAAGATACTGTTAACTACCTATATATTCGTAAGTGTAGGTGGTACAGGTATGGTAGTATGAAGAAAAAAGAGGAAAAGAAATAGATTACAAAATTAAAGCAGTGGTACATGTGAAGAATGTGGTAAGATTGGTGAAGAAGTACTACTGTCAAGGAGAAAGAGAAATTAGTGGTATTGAATAATAGCAACAAAGACAACCACCTAGGAGGTGTATGGATAATAGAGAGGGGAGACTAAACTAGAGAGAAAGAAACTAAGAAAAATATTAAGGGGACAAAATGAAAGAGAAAATGAGAGTAAGGGAGAGAGAATAAAAGGAGGGTCTATTCAAACAAACATATCAAAGTAATAATAAAATGGTAGAAAGGAAGATGGTTGGTAAATCTCAGAGGCCACCAAAAACTAGTCAAATAATTTAAAAAGGAAGAAAAAGAGCCAGAGAGGAAAAAATTCGTATGTATTTTTAGAAGAATGTTTTCTCTCCAGCTCAGTAGTCTTTAATCTTCTTATACATCACATTCTCTACTGCCCCTTTTTATAGTTAGTGAGTTTATATAGCCATCACTCTGTTCGGGGGCACATCTCTCTGTAGTCCTATTTGTGGGAGTTGTTCAAGCTTGGAAACCAGACCAGGAAGGGTATAGGGTGTATTCTGAGACTCCAATCTTTCTGGTTGGGGATCAACACCCTTTACCTGATGTATTTTCTAGTGTTTGTGGTATAAGTTCCTGATATGTGGGGGCTATTGTGAGCTTCAGACCTGATTCTCAGTCTTGTGGATTCTCAGAGGAGAAATAGATCTGCCCAAAACTAAGGTGGGCATATTTCTAAAAGCTCTGTGAGGATGCAGAGGCCTGGGTTATATCTTATGGGTATGAAGAATACCAGGCAGAACAGGCAGCTATTACCCTTGCTGCTTAACAAAGTGGCACACTGGCCTATAATGTCAAGCAAGGTCTGTGTCTGACACACTGGGCAAATGCTGAGTGGAGACTCTGGTAGCCCCATATTGGTGTTAGACATCAAACAAAGATTCCAGGGTCTAGGATTGGAGCAGGGTACTGAGAACTCTGTGGTTTACATTTTCTGAGCCCAGGGTGCTAGATAACATCTTAAACTGGACCAGTATTAGCTCTGGATGCCAGATGAATGCCCCAATTTTCTTGGGTTAAATTTCACAGTCCAAGTAGTGACTCTGGTGTGCTCAGAGTCCAATATTGAAGACTCCTGTTACAGGCAGAGGTTGCTTGTTTATCAGCTCAGAGCTTGAAAAAGTACAGGCTGCTGGGAGGAGGGAACAGTTCCCTGGTCACTCATCTCTGGAAAAATGCTATCAAGCTAAAATGTCCGCTGTTTGAAGAGGGGATGATGTGGTAAGCTAATGCCTATATATCCCAAATCTACCCTGAGTGACTAGACTGTCACTGTATGTGGATCTCCTGCTATTTGGAATTTCTCAAAATGGCCAAAGCCCCACTTACAGTCCTGTTGGACTACTTTGCCTCTTTTAAACTCTTATGCAGTATGTATGACCACTAATTGATGAAAAGTAGAACCAGAATCTACCAGATCTTTCTACAAAAGCTTATTTTTATTACCATATTTTCATAGATTACAAAATACCTTGTCACATTTAAATGTGACATTAAAAAGTGTGTTTTATAATTGATCATATTTTATGGGCTCACTCAGGCAGCACACATACAGTTGATCATATTTTAGAGTTATTTGTAGAGAATTCTACTTTATTTTTGAAAGTTTGAGGGGTTGGGGAGATGGCTCAATGGAATAAGCATTTTCCTGGCAAGTGCAAGAGCCTGAGTTCAATCCCCGGTTCCGCAAAAAAAAAAAAAAAAAGGTTGAGAAATTTTTAATCTGATAACTATTTTAGTTACCTTATTTCCAAAACAAGTAAGTTCTAAATGTTTTTAAGAAACACATATACATGTGTATGTACCCATAGTATACCTACATTCATAGATCAAGTTACTGTATACTGTAATCATAAGGTAGAGAACTTTAATGTTCTTTTCCCCACAGTCTCGCTCTTCTCTCATTTTGGGGATTTATACCCAACACCCAAAATGAAGGAAGGGAAGGTTTTTTTAGCTCACTGTTACTGGAGGTTTCATTCGTACTTGGCTGGCTCCAAGGTAGAGTGGCACAGGGCAGAGAACATCCAGTTCATGGTGGTGGAACAACAGTGGCAACAGAGAGAGAAGTCTGTTTCTGTCTCTTATATTACATTCAGGTTCTCTACCCCAGGCTGGGGAAAGCACACACGCATAATCCCAGCCTTGGTTCACTCATAGTTCCAGTGGGTCATGAATTAATCACAAACTATAGAAGTTCCTGCCCCATGACTGCATGAGGCTTTGGGGGACAACTAGACACAAATCATAACACCCACCAAATATTTCTCAGCTGCTTTTCTTTCCCAATACATTTTCCTAGTCAAACTATATGTATAAATATAAATATTTAAATTTAGAGATTAAGAATTACATGTTTTGTAAGAATTTCTGAGTTGTTGGTACTGCCATACTAGGTGTAAGTGACAGGAAGAAAATTCAATAAAATGTCAGAAATAAGTTCTTCTCATTGCTCACAACTGTTTTTTATGTTGAAGATATTATTGATTTAAGCTCATGAACTGTTTAGATCTGGGGAAAATAGTTATGTTGCAAATTTTACTATGGTAAGAAAAAAAATAAGACTTTAACAAAACTTGTCTTGAAGTGCTTTTCTCATAATCTGAGGTGGAATATAAATTCATTGTACTTTGCCCTTTACCCTTGAACTATATTCTACTATATCATCTGTTTCTAAAATGATATAAACTAATTTTTAATCTTCAAAAACTGAATTGAAAAGATGTCAGCCATCCACATTAGTGCATTAACATTTTAAGACAATTTCAGTTTGCAGATTTACTTATTCAGCTTTTAATAGTGGAGAGATGGATTTTTAAAGCAAATTGGAGAAATGTAATTGAGTCCATATCTTTTACTACCTAAACAAGTCAATTATTATAAAAATGTAGTTATTCTCCATATATTTAGCCTCAGTGTATTTCAGACTTAATTTCAAAAACAAAATGGTGAATAAACAGCATAAACCAGGAAACTTGGTTTTAAAATGAAAATGCAACTCATTTCATGCTATGTATGGAGCTTTTAGCTTGGATAACACTGTAGTTCAGTGTCTTTTATTTATAATTCTGCCACTTGGCAGTTGACTTTGATTTGTTTCTTTGTACTCATAATTTATTGAATGATTTTAAACTATATGTGAATTTTTTCTTGCATGATATTGTTTGCTAGTCTGTTTGTACTTTTTTGTAGTAATTGCTTAGGTAGTTGATTTTGTCCCTTCTGTCTGCTTATTACATTACCTTTATGATGCAAGGAATACACAATTTAAGTGCTTCTTAAAACACTAGCTGTATAAAAGGAGTTATTATAGTATGTAAAATATTGAGTCCATACTATTGTAGAGTGAATTTTATCTATTTTGGTTATTTTCTTCATTAGCTGTGCTAATTCTGTTTGATAATTCCGAATGATAAGTAAATATATCCTGTATACTTTCTTTTCTGACAAATGCAATACTATAAATTCAACATCTTGTCTGCATTATACTTAGATGAATAATAAATATAAATTATCCATTAATGAAATCATTAAAATTTAATGCATTTTGTTTTGTTCATTTGTATTTTTTTACATATTTACTTGTGGACTACAAAACCTACAGTTTTAATTTGGAAATATCACCTTTACCTAGCTTATAGGAAAAACTTTATAAATATTTACTTTGCATTCTTTAGATATAGTGGTATTAGAGGTTATGTAGATTAGCATAAGATGATTAACCAGAGATTTCAAGGATTACTGCAGATGTTATATTTTTGGAAAACAAACCTGCTATAAAATATCTTTTGTACCAGACTCAGTGTACTTTTTATAAACTGTTAGCTCCTTTATCTAACATCACACATATTTTAAGCTTTTTGGTACTTGGCTAATCTTCTCGAGAAAACACGGTCTTATCCTTGAGCTTTTGAAATTAGTAACCTCTACTATTGTTTGTATTTTAGAAGTCATTTTTGCACTGCAGAATAATTGAATCATTATTTTTTGTCTTTTAATGAAATCACAGATTCAATTAATCTTTTCTTTTCTTTTTTTGGTGGAACCGGGGATTGAACTCAGGCCCTTGTACTTGCCAGGGAAGTGCTTATTCCACTGAGCCATCTTCCCGGCCTCAATTAATCTTTTCTTATGCTCCTGTTTTACACTTGAACTCTACTGAATTTATTTTTAGTTAGTTTTCCCCATTGTTTACATCTTCTTCATTTTGTGCTTAGTTTCTTGGTCAAATAGTAGTACTATGTTTAAATTTTTATGTATTCCAATTGTAATTTAATCTCCCTAATTTTATTCAATTGTGGTAGTAAAAGTTCTTGATTTTTTTTTTTAAAATCAAGACATTCTTTTCAACTTTATGCCATTTGTGCATTATGTAAACAGGCATAATTGTTATGCAAATAGTATATTAAAATGGTAAAGAAATCAAAGGATATTGTAATATTTTTGTGGCATTATTTAGCAACACTATAGTATTTTAATATTTGGAACTATAGTTTAGTCCACAGCTTATAATACTACATCTTCACAGTTTTGTATTTATATTTACATGATACTTAGTAAATAACAGTATGTTAAATAACAATATGACATATTTAATTATAAATGTCATTTGCCTCTATAAAGAAATGGAGCAAGAATAATTTCAAAAGCTTTTGGAACTTATACGTAAAAAAAATTAATTGTCAAACTACCTTTTCATTTTAACACAGGATGATAGCAAACAGGCACAGTTCTTAGCTCTGGCTGTTGTTTACTTCATTTCTGTTCTGATGGTTTCTAAGTACCGAGACATATTAGAACCCCAACGAGAGACTGCAAGAACTGGAAGCCAAGCAGGAAGAAACATCAGACAAGAAATAAATTCCCCAACAAGTACAGGTAATTAATAGTTATTATTTAATCAGTTCGTCATCATCTCTCTTTTTTTCCCTACTTTTACTTCTGTACTTAAACTGGGCTTACTCATAATTATGTCATATATCTATAAGTGGTATAGGCTAAGTTGAATTCTTAAAAACTATTAAAAATAATCAAAATATAAAAATTATGAATTAATACTATTGATATTTATATGATGTTTGCTATAATTTCATTTTACCATCATAGTTTTGGTTTTACTGTATCTATTAGTGCAAGCCATTTAGTTATATCAGTATTTAATATATATATGAGTAATTCTTACTTTTAAAAAGTTTCTTTTTAATCCTTACAAATATAAAAGATATTCTTACATAATTGCTTAAGAATAAGAGTAAGCTAACATTATAAATCTTCATAAAGCAAGGCCTAGTATAATGTTTTTCCTTCCTTCTGTTCTTTCTTCTTCCTCCCCTTCTCTTTTTTCCCTTCCTGTTCCCCTTTTATTCCCTCTTCTTCGTCTTCCCTATCTCTTTCTTTTCTTCCTTCTCTCTTTTGTCTCTCACTTTACACAATGAAGTAACTCAATAATCTCTCAATTCACAGGGATACATTCCAAATTTTGTATCAGTTGTACAGAAGTTTATAAAGTGAACTCAACTAAAATCCAAAGGCTTATAGTTAAGTGCCATCATGTACAACAGTGAACCATCTTGGAAGATGTTTTTCTCACTTACAAAACCTGCTTGCATTGCAAAAGTTCTTGGAGCATCAGTTTTGCTTTTTCTACTTGGGACTATAAAAACTTTCTCGCAACTAATATGACAGAATGCCTGCAGTATTTACACTTCTACGAAGTGTTAATATCCAGGTTGTTTCTCTCTAGTTTATAGTACAATCTAGGCAACTCAATGATTATTTCATGTGTCACTGTGTCAATTTACAATTCAAGGTATCTGTTCTGAATAAGTAATATGATTATAAATTAAATGAATGTTTAAAATTTGAGTATTAATTAGTGGTCAGATTTCTGCATCTTATTTTCCACAAACATATCCCACTTCATTTAGTTCTTACTGCTATTTTAGAGATAAAGATTATATTTGAGCCAGTATTTTGCTTTTGAGTATCATATTTACTTTTAACCATAATAAACATGATTGTCATTTAGTATACTTTTAATTTTTATTCTTCAAATTAAGCATAATCTTTCATTTTCAGTTTTTTGTTTTTTGTTTTTGAAGTACCGGGGATTGACCCTTTGCTTGCCAGCAAGCACTTATTCTACTGAACTATCTCACCGGTCCTAAATGTATTCAGTACAGGGTCTACAAGTTCTCACTGCACAGATCAGGCTCATAGAGATCCTTCTGTTTTC
Organism: Octomys mimax; assembly: GCA_002564305.1. Classification (NCBI taxonomy): domain Eukaryota; kingdom Metazoa; phylum Chordata; class Mammalia; order Rodentia; family Octodontidae; genus Octomys; species Octomys mimax. The sequence continues at coordinate 9,283 of NDGM011243264.1, forward strand.
AGCCTCCCAACTGCTAGGATTACAGGCACGCACCACCATGCCCAGTCTCATTTGCCATCTCAGGTGCCCTGGGGTTGGGGCCAAAATGCTGGGGATCAAACCCAGTCCCTGCATCTGCCTAAGCAGGTGCTTTAGTCCGCTGAGCTATTTGGCCAGCCCCGTTTTCAGCTTTTGCCTTTTACTTTTTAAAATAGTAAGTTGATCATCTCAAATTTTTCTTCATTTTTAATATATTTCTGTCTTTCACATATGTATAAAATGAATAATATAGTAAACATTTTCAGATTTGATTTTCCTGCGTATTTCTACATCACTTATGTGTGTTGCTAAAATTACCCTTGGCAAATGTTTTTTTTTTTTTTTTTTAATGAATAGCATCTCCTCAATCTTCAGAGATGCATTCTTTATTGTTAGTATAGTTTGCATGGTGCAGTAATAACAGAATTGTTACAAATCTCCAGTAAACAGTGTCATAAGTTGTTACATAGTACTGACAGTTTGATCCCATGATTTGCTCCACAGTTGTCGTCATACCATCTATCCCTCATCCAAGTTTGAACCATGGGTTCCTTGCCAAGTTAATTCCTGAGCAGAGCTTTACCCACTCATTTTACAAAGGTAATATTGACCTCTTCTGCAGAGCTATTTGGTGTTCTTTTTGCGTTATAAATGTTTATGATATACTTGTTTATTAATAAGTAAACATGACCTCAGTTTTTATGGAGATGTAATACATTATATTTCTCCCCAACTAATGAGAACAAAGTATAGCTTTCATGTTCTCTAGTCCATTTTATCTCTTTATGTATTATCTGCAAATTAAAAACACTCAATAAATGTATATTGATATATGTAATAGCAACTGTTCTAGAGATTTCAGAAGAGTTGTACCTTAATAGTTGAGCTAAATCAGTTTAAATAAAGGCTAGTCTAGACTCACTAGAAAAAAAGGATAAAAAACAGACCTTGAGAATATCAAGGTAGTCTATGTTGTTTAACTTGTAGTCAGAACAGTCTCAGTACTCTTTAAAGTCATGGAAAAAATGTTTTACCAGAAAACCATATTGCTATGTTAGACCCCCCCCCCAATGGTATATTACTAAGCATGTAATGGGGAAGGAGAATGCGATGCATCGTAGATGAAAAAATCATGGCAGAAACAGAGTAATAGATATATTGAACTATCAAATAAGGACATTCAAAAGCCATTATAAATATATTCAAAATGCTTTTCAATTTAAAGAAATGAGTGCATACAATGAAAACTAGAAGATGTGAAGAAAAAAATTATTTCTTTTTTTTAAGAAAAAATTCAAAACAAGATAATAGGTGAATAACAATGTGAATACATTGCACATGGTTATATTTACATATATATATATGTATATCTGGAGAAACTGGGATGGAGTTATAGAGAGAACCTTCTTTTCTCCATAACCCATCCCAGTTTCGCTTTTCTCTTGAAACTTCTTCCCAACTTACAATATCTATTGTATATTTCTTATTTTTATTTTTATTTTTATTTTTTTAACAATGAGAAAAATTGTTTATTATATATAAAGAACAGTGATATAATTATGGGTGACTTTTATTAGAAACAAAAGAATCCATTAAGGCAATAAAATGGTATATTCAAAGTATATGTGCACCTTAACTTATGATGGGGTTACCTGCCAATAAATCTGTAATAAATTGAAAATATCACATATCAAAAATGTATTTATTATACCTAACCTGCAAGGCATCATGGCTTAGTAACACAGTACGCTATAGGAGTCATTCGCCCACAGGCACACAAGGCTTTTTTTTTTTTATTTTTTAAAAATTATTTATTTATTTGGTACAGGATCTCACTACAGTCTTGGACTCTTAATGATCACCCTGTTTTAGCCTCCGCAATGGTGGGATTACAGGCATGCACCACCATGCGAGTTTGGGTGGCCAGCACTGCACGCCCATGATTGTGGGGATGGGCGTGGGGTACCAGGGATTGAACCTGGGCCCTTGCACTTGCCAAGCAAGTGTTTAGACTGCCTAGCTATCTCCCTAGCCACATATATTTTGGATCTTTTTTATTCTTTCAGCTTTTCAAGCTAAAGAGCAAATATGATGTTTAGACATGTGCATCAGGTTTATTTCACTTATGAATATGGTCTCGAGTTGCATCCATTTACCTATAAAAGTCCAGTTTATCCTTTTTTGGCTTAGTAGTACTCTATTGTATAAAAAGAAAACATCTTTTTTAATCTATTGTTCAGCTGATGGGCATTTGGGTTGTTTCCAAGATGTAGCTATTGTAAATTATACTGTTATAAACATGGGTGCAGGTATATCACTGTGCTACAATGTTTTTAATTTTTCTGGAAAGATACTTAGAAGGGGAAATGCTGGGTCAAACAAGAACTCTCATCCGAGTTTAAGGAATCTCCACACTGATTTCCACAGTGGTTGCACCAGTCTATGCTCCCACCAACAATGGAGAAGGATTACTTTTTCTCCACATCCCCTGTGGCATTTGTTATTTGTTAATTTCTTGATAATAGCTATTCTTTCTGAGTTGAGATAGAATCTTAAGTGTTGTTTCATCTCTTGAATGACCAGTGACATTGAACTTTCTCTGTATATTTATTTACTGGTCATGTTTCTTCATTTGAGAAGTGTGTATTCATCGTAGATGCCCTTTGTTCTGTTGGGTCTTTAATTTGGGAGGTCTGATTTTTTTTAAATTCTTTATATGTTCTGATGGTAGTATTTTGTCTGAAGAAAAGCTGGCCAGAATTTTTTCCTCACATTATAGATTGGCTTTTCATTGCGTTGGTGGACTGGATGTCTGGGGGTGCATCTTGCTTAAGTATCTTATCAACTTCTTTTATTTTTTAGGTTAATTCCTGGGCAAATGCTTACAAATTACCTGTGGTTGGTTGCTTTTTTTGCTAGAGCCATTAGGAAATGACTACTTCTCCAAGATATTTTTCAGCTATAGCTGGTTTGGGAGTTTTAAGTCTGTTTTAAGATCCTATTTCTTCAATTTGTTGAGGATGAAAAGTTATTGTTTGTCCAGCACCTGGTATTTTGGCTCTGTGCCACAATATTTTCATTGACCTTTAGTCTAAGTCTTGGAATACCAGGAAGAACAGCTGTGTAGGACAGTTATGTCACTTTTGGCTATAAAAGTACCATCAGTAATGACAATAGCATTAAACGTAGCCTAGAAAATGACAAACTGAACTGTTAACTTGCCACCTTTAACTGTATGGACTAGATGTGTGAATATATAACAAAACCTAAAACAAAACAAAAAGATATATGTGATATATAAGTCCTTATTATATGAATTTTGTCCTCGGGTTAAAATTTAAGAGGGGTTGTGGAGAAAATACAGAAGTGGAAGAAAAGGAAGAGACTAGAAATAAGACTGGAGGACAAAGGGGGATCACGCTCATTGTGGCAAACTGTTGCAGAAGACAGGAAGGAAAGAAAGAAGAAAAAACAGAACCATAACCACAGGGAGGCTAGAAATTATGTTCACAACATTATAAAAACTTACAAAAACAAGATCAAATGATGAAGGAGAGTAACAAAAACAAAACCACCACAACAAAAAACATGAGAGAGCAAGGATAAAAAAAGAAAAAAGTCCACTTGTAGGTATGTCTCTGTTCTCAGTGGTAGACAGTGTGTAGAGACAGAGTCCGAGCCTTGCTGCTTTATCCCAGCAGGCCAGCAGTACAGTTTTGTTGGGTTAGTGGATAGACTCACTGAATCTGTATCTTCTGGTGGAGTAGACCATACCCATCCTGCCAGCTGCTTACCTTTCATGGGCCTGAGCCCAGCTGGGAGCCACTAGATGGAACTGGACCATGCTCTCAATTCTGAGCTCAGCTGGTCCCTCTCCAAGATGGCTCCCAGCAAGTACTCTCTCATGTGGGACTGAACTTTCATCACTCACTTTCTTCACATCCACTGCTTCCCTCCACTGTTGCATTTCTCTGTGTAGCCCTTTGGAGTCACCAGCAGCTACCATGCATCCATAGGTTTGAGCTGCTCTCCTCATGTAGTGCACTCTGTCTCAGGCAGAAGGCAGCACCAGCTGCCTCTGTCTTCTTTATTGAAGTTTCTCTCTTCACTCTGTGGTCTTTAATTCATGCTTCAGATCCTTTCCGGGTACAGGGGACTCACCTCCCAGCTACTTATCCTCCTCATATTGCTATATTCCAGCATATGGATAACTCTCACAGAGGCTCTTTGTCTGCTGCTTACCAGGGTGCCCTCTTAATGCCGCACATTTCAAGTTTTAGAGTTGAAATATACAATAGACAAAGTGATAATGTATCTAGGTAGGGTAGATTAACAAGAGATTAATAGCTGCAGAACAAAGAATTATGATATGCAGAAATCTGTGATAGCCTCCATGCAAAATTCCTGGAGATGATGAATATGATGGATTGTCAGTTTTGCAATTGATTATGTTATATGCCACATACTTTTAAGGAACAATGAGTATGTAGGCCAACCTGGCTTAGTCATCTGACTTCTGTGAAAGTAGAGAATTTTCTCCACTAGTTATAGATCTCTCTGGAAGTCAGAGAGATTTGAAGTATAAGAGAGATGGGAGTAATGGCTTCATAGAAGCTTGTAGGAGATAGGACCATTCTCCAACTGACACCCAGCAAGAAAGTTGGGGACTTGAGTCCAAGACTAAAAGGAATCAAATTCTGCCAATAATTGCAATTAGTTTGGAAGAGGACTCTGGGGCCAGGGAGATAGCCCAGTGGAATAACTACTTGCCTGGAAGAGGACTTTGAGTTTAAGATGAAGACATATTTTAATATATTCCATAATTGGTTAATGTTATAGAAGGCCATCTTTTGGAACAAATAAAGCTAGCTAAGTATTTTTTGTTAAAACTTGATGAATGCATAACTACTTTTTATAATCATGCAAACTTTGAACAGGATAATGAAATGAAATAAAATGTCCTTTTTGTTTCAGTTTTATTGATGGTCAAACAAACATAGTTATGAACTATATTAAACCGAGAGGGGTCAAATGTGTGGAATTTGACTCTATATACAAAGTACTTACTTTCAGTTACTGAAGTGTGTTCTAGAGCAGTTGCCCTGGCTTAAGGACCTTGCACCATATTGTCAACCTATTTTATCAAGAAAACCTTGTCATGATACCAGGTTTAGCTTACTTGGACCATGGCCTTAGGGACTTTCATTTGTTTCTACCTAGATCTCCCACATGAGCCTTATATGCTCATTGGAAGGGCTCTTGAAAGGTTATTGGGTTATCGGGGCAGTATAGCTGACTTGCTGTTAGGAGGGGGTGCTGGTTGCAAAAGGTAAGTCACTGGGGCTGCCCCTGGGAAGGTAATATTGTTCTTCCTGGTTCTTCCCTTATTTCTCTGCTTCTGGGCTTCTGTGAGATGAGTAGCTATTCCTTTGCTGTGCCATGCTATCCTGTCTTTGAGCCAGCCTACTATGCGCTGAAATACAAGCCAAAATAAATCCCTCCTGAATTTGTAAATGGTCAAATATATTGTCCCAGACACAAAAAAAGTAACTGAGACAGGGATACAGTTTTAAACACTGAATTGCTTTAAGTCTGAATGGAAAATTTGCTGTTATTCTCTTTATTGGCAATATAGAAGTGAATCAGAACGGCTATTTTATGCTGTACTGCAGTCTTACTGTGAGAAGATTTTGTGATAATGTTAGAATTAGAATATAGTAAGCGTGTAGTTGTTTCTACAGGGTAAGAAACCAATATGATTCTACTTTTTAAAGATAAATTAGGGCCAGCCAAATATCTCAGTGGATTAAAGTACCTGCAAGTAGGCACAGGGGCCAGGGGTTCGATCCTTAGGCCAGCTGTGCTGGCCCTGTCCCTGGGTCATGCTGTGATGGCAATTGAGACTGAGCATAGTGGCACACACCTGTAATCCCAGATCTTGGGAGGCTGTACGCAGGAATATCACTACAAGTCTGATCTAATAGTGAGACCCTAAACACCCTGTAGATGTTTCCCTAAAATACAAAAAAAAAAAAAAAAGATAAATTATACTATGTATTGTACTTTTAAAATATTTATGAACTCTGCTTTCAAACAGGAAAGAATAACAACCTGATTTTCTTTTTTTTATTTTTTATTTTTAAAGAGAATACTACATAGATAACATGTTCTCCACAAAACAAAAAATAGAGTATAGTAGAAGCACAGTTACTATGATGGGTTTCACAGGAACTACAAATAAAAAATCTTGGTCTTTAGCATTGATCTGATTTTGTTCAACCTCAGAAAGTTATCAACTTCTATTGATTTGAAGAGGTGTTTTGTTGTTTTTCCCCCCCAGTAATAGAGCATCCATACAGAAAATGTTCATGGATCTGGAGTCCATTTCTTTCATTAAAGTATGATTGTATTTTTGTTATAAGTACATAAGATGAAATATTAGTACTGGTTATTGATAAACATTGAGGATGTATCTTGTGTGTGTGATGCTAGAGATCAAACAAAGGATCTTATACTTGGTAGGCAGACACTCTGTCCTTAGTTACTTCTTCAGGTCCAATATATGTTTTAAAGTTAATTCTTAGCTTTTATTCTCTAGTTTCATTTGAAATAAGAAATTAAAATGGACTCTCAGGGGTCTTTTAATTTTTGTTCTGTCAGCTCCCTCAGTGTTATTTTTTTTCTTGTAATGTTTTTGAAATAAAACAAAACAAGTAATTTTTGTTTATTAAGTTTATTAGTGCTATTTAAGTGTACATAATGATCACATTAATCATAGGGAATTTGTGCCTGTATATGATATATCTTGATTCCTCTTTTTTCCTATTCCTCTTCCTTTTTTTCAACCCATTTTCTCCTACATCTTATTTCCATGAGTTGTACCAATGTCAAAATAGCGTGGATTATAGCAGTTGGCAAACAAATAGTGGATTTTCACATCATAAACTTATAATATTTATATTCCAAATATTAGTTCAATACTTTCATGTAGATATTTCTTTTAGTAACTCACTGTAGAAATGATTCCTGAAAGTATAACCTTAGATATTATTTTTAAAATGTTTAAAATATTTATTTATTTACCGTGTCTTCTTATGCAGTTCACATTTATAGTGATCCTCCTATCTTAGCCTCCCCAGCTCTGGTATTATAGGCATGCACCACAATGCCCGGTTTTATGGGGCCAGCATGGCATGTGCTGCTAGAGGCGAAACCTGGGTCCTTGCATTTAGGTAGACCACGGGCCTATCTGCTCAGCCCAGCCTTAGACATTCTCTTAGTGGCATTTTGCCTAAAATTTCTTACTTGGCTATGATGTATAGTGAAGAAAATTATAATAGCAGTTTTTCCTTTCTACTATCATCCTTTTCTTCCTTTCTTTCACTTCTATAAGTTTGCTTATTAGAATTTGTGCTTTAAGAGTAATAGTAATGGCTACTTTTTAATTTTTTATTGTATGCATTTATGATTTGCAGTACGAGTTTTTGAGATTTATAGTCCTTGTGAAATGATTAAGTCAAGTCACCAATTAATATGTCTATCACCTCACACACTTGTTGCTACTTTGAAGAGTTAGGACACTTAAAATTGTTTTCACTGATTATTTTCAAACATACCATAGATTTTTTACTTTAGATATTGTATGGCAAAATATATTCCTAGACCTTACTCAACTGGAATTTTGTACCCTTTTGCTAACATTTCTCAGACCCTGATAACCCTTTATATCTGTTTGTGTGAGTTCAACTTTTTTAGATTCCACATATAAGTAAGGTATGTGATGGTGTCTTCCTCTGTCTGGCTTGTTTTATTTAACTTCATGTCTTTCTACTTTGTCCATATTGTTGCAAATAACAAGAATTTTTTAGTTTTCATGACTAAAATATATATATATATATATATATATATATATACACATATATATATATATATATATATATACACA
>NDGM011243276.1:10682-25100 GCA_002564305.1 Octomys mimax
TATATATATATATATATATATATATATTATATATATATATATGTGAAATAATTATAGAGCAATGATGTAAAAGGAGTGTGGCTTATTACTTTTGAACAGATATGTCATAGACCAAAAAAATGTCCTCCTGCTTAAACCCTTCTACTTCAAAGGAAACAGCAAATGAGAATGGACAGCCAGTCTCTCCATCAGAAATGCTTTTGGTCCCAGATCCAAGCCCTGAAGCACACAAAACTGCGGGACTCCCTGGATTCGAACCCCTTGAGCCCAGCCTCACACAGGACCGCTGGAACTGACCATGACACACTTTTCATTTGCAGCAAGATGTCTCGATGAGCAAGTTGAGAGATCAAGTGCAAATAAAAATGTGTTCACCTTGGAAAATACAAACAAGACTTTTAGGTAATAAGATAAGGATATGTATCTATAGAAAGAGGAACAGAATATAATCACTTCATTCACATTGATGATTTTCACACTCCCAATAGATTCCACTCCAACTTCACTCTGTAATCCAGTATTTGTTCAAGCCCTACATCTAAAATTCTGAAGCTTACAAAATATAGATTTATGTCCCTTGCACATATCATATAAATGTCAGTCCATCCCCTCTCAAAGCTGCTTACTATTCAGCAAGTTTTCGGTTGTTTTAAAAACCTATCATGCAGGTGATCCCTTAGCAATACTTGGAAGCACCATGCCTATTAAAAGTGAAGAGGATTTTGGGGTCCTAAGGAGAGAAATACTGATGGTGAATGGCTATTATCCCATATGCTTCTAATAGAAATCTCATTGCTTTAAAAATACAATGTGTATGCCGAAGTAAGAAAAAGCACACAAATAAAATTTAGAAGTAAAAGGGGCTACATAAAATCCTGCCAAAGGTTCATGTTTTACATAAAGCTGCAGTTGGGACTTCACAAAGGACATCTCTGCACCTTTTATTTCTGGTTCAGAGGATTTACATGCTCTTTCTAATGATCTGGGCCTTCAGCACTGGGTAATGTCTCCCAGTCCCCAGCTTAGTGCTCATGCAAAATTGAAGCACTTTGGAGGCAGTTTAGTAGCTGCAGATGAATCTCAATGTGCAGGAAAAGGCATAATGGCTGTTTAGCACTTGCTAGGAGAAGCTGAGGAAATCAGGGGGAAAAATCTATTGAACTTAAGCCATCTGGGAAGCCAAGTGAGAGCGCCTACATTAACATTATGTTTACATTCCCATTGTGTTGTTAGACCAAGCAAAAAGTGTGTGTGTGTGTGTGTGTGCGTGTGTGTGCATGCACACACACTCACTTGTTCTGTGGTGTTGTACAGCTTTGGCAACTGTGTGTGTGTGGATGGGTTGGTATGAGAGACATGGCCATGAGAGCTGTCAGGTCCCTGTGCCATGATGGGGCCATTACACTGCTGAGGTTGGCAGGAGAGCCTGGTGTAGGGGAGGGGAGCCATGCACAGAGCAGCAAGAGCTGGCTCTGGCTCAGAGCAACACGGCAGATTGGGGGAGGCTTCGGGAACACCAGGGAGTGCTGTCGCTGCCTGCTACATGTACAGTTAACTGAGAACTTCTTACCAGAGGAGTAAAAAAAGCCCGGGAAATGCCTGTACTTTTAACCATCTCTACTCAAGCTCCATGCCATCTCTTCCTTACTGCACTGCCCACCTCTGACTTCGTTGACGGGTACAGTACTTTGGAGCTTCAGGGGACAAAGGCTGTGCCCCTCCGATGAAAGATGTGTGCAGGTCTGAGTACTTGGGGCTTGTGTTACCCTGCCTGGCAAAAAGGTCTTTGCAGAAGTCCTCAACGTTGCAAAGTTGAAGGGGACTGAGAGGGGCACAGGGAGGAGCACAGGAATTCGGATACACTGTGTACAGACAGCCACTCCCCATTGCTGCAGTCATCATGCACTGCAAACACATAGCAAGGGCAAAAGAGAGAATGCGGTGTGAAAGTGGAGGCCGAGGTTTTGGTGACAGGACCACAGGCCCAGGAACGCTGCAGCCGCCACCAGAAACTGGAAGAGAGGAGGGATGGAGTCCTCAGTAGCAGGGAGCATGGCTCTGCTGGATTTAAGGCTTTTCACCTCCAAAACTGGGAAAATAGAGTCTTGTCTAACACCACGAAGTCTGGGCTAGTTTATGGCTATAGGCCTATGAGATGGATGTAATAACCAAGGCATTTTCTGTCTCTCTGCAACTCGAGAGCATGGTCTCGAGATTCAGGCAGAGCACACAAATGTGAGGAAATGCCGTCTGCCACGTGGTGTTTTTCTGGTTTCGCAGATGCCCCTCAGTGGGTGTGGGAGGCAGTGTCTTAGTCACCAGTGTCATCTCACACAGAGGGCTTCACTGTCCAAGAGCAGCCTGGCTGAGGCTACGAAGAGAGGAATGTCATTCATTCCCTGCAACTCCTACAATTGCTCTGGACAGCACAGTCCCTGGGGGTTTGCCAGCTAACTCTTAATTCACTCACGCTGAGTTTCCCCCACTCTCCTCAGGAGGCTGTGCTCCCTCAGTCCTTAACATTTAATAGTCACAGACAAGGGACAGGATATTGTAGAAAGAGGGGCTCTACACAGAGTAATTCTGCACCGCAGAACTCCTACCAGGGGATTCTCCAATTTCTTTATTCTCAGAAAGAGAGGGAAAGGCAAGCAAAGGAGAAAGCTTGGTTGTTTTTCTCCCTGCTGTCTCTAGACTGGGGTCTCCCTCAGCACTGCTGTCATCAGACCTTGGCTCACTCCACATACAGCACAAAGCTAAGTATCTGGGACATAGTTCTGTAACAGAAAATCCACGTACTGCCTCTATGCCACATTTTCACAACAAGTAGTACTTCTCTCATCTCCTGGTTTTTAAGCCTGCTTGTATATTAACACTGCTAGAGAACTTAAAGCAAACAACAACTTAACAAAGGAAAAGGCTATGCCCTGTGCCTGTTCAATCATTATCTTTAGGGTTGGGCGAGGATATAGGTGTTTGCAAACCACATCCCTGGTGATTGTCAAGGGCAGTCAGGGTTGACAGCTCCAGCCCTTATAGTTCCTGGTTGCTCTTGCCTTTGTGTGCTGGGAAATTTCTTTCAGAACAGTTTGATAATCAGGTTAAACCTTTGATGAAATTAGGAATGAGGCCAAGACTTCTCTAATACGAATTGGTTTTCATTGGTAGATTTTATACTTCCTACAGGCTGTGCTTGCTTTTTTGCCAAATACTCTGACAACTGGCTAAATGGGGCTCTCATGCTGTGCGTGCTAGTATCTCAACTCCAAATGCACTCTTCAGGGGCTCTGGTAGGAGTAGATCTCTCAACAGGCATCCTGAGGGGGGTCGGAGAATTCTAAGCTAAAGGGTGATGTAGGACTGATGCTATGCTGGAGAGAAGAAAAAAGGATATGAGAGGGGCTGGTCCTTTCCGTTCCACTTTTAGCATTATTCATTAGTTATGGAATTTTAAAACAAAACAATGCTCTATTATGTGTTTAAAGATGACAGCAATTCTCAGGTAAGTAAGGAGACAGAAAGTGACACTGGGATTTTGAGCAAATTATTGAGAAACACTAGGTACTGTGATTTAGTGATACTGAAACTCAGCTGGACTGCATAGCAACTTGTGGTATCACAATATAAATAACAGCATGGGTCATTATCTCAATAATTAGCCTCCACATTTATTTATATGCAGCGCAAAAGGTTCAGGTATCAAAGAAGAATATTTTAACTTGGGAGAGCAAAAGCTAAGCTCTTTAAGGAGCCAATCCTCTTTTTTAAGCTAAAATTATTTCCTAAGACTTCCTTAAATAGGATGCTCAATATTTCATATTGGAGTTCAAAATTCTGTTAAATATGTTTTTTTCTTATGATAAAGTATGAGAGACGCTGCATAAACTCATATTTCATCCACAGGCTAAAGAATACATCCTAGCTTTAACAATCGTGCAGTTGTCGCTTTGAAGTGGGCATTTCAGAGCTCTTAGCTGCAGTGTACGCCTAGTTGCTGGGTACATGGCAAAATTGCCATAGCAACACAATCACCAGTGTTGCTCTGAAATGCCCTGTTTGGGCAGCAAGTCATCTAGATGAAGAATGTCCTTGGACACCTGCTTCTGATTGTAGCCTTTGTGTGGGCCTCAGGGTGGGCTGGGATTCATTTTTCTCTTTTTCTGAATTTGAAGAAGCGCACACATACACATGACTATGTATATACTTCCGTATCTATTTACATGCATGTTCTTGATTAAATTGTTATTAATCAATGCTTTCATCTTAGCTGTGAGAAAAAAAGAGGAGTAATGTATCACAAACAACCTTGCCTAAGCATTAAATGGAGGGGAGGGTTCTCTTGTGTTCATCACATTAACACTGTCACTGTACACAACTTTACAACGTTTGTTTTCCCCTAATAAAACACAGCTAGCAAAAATTGCATTGAAATGTATAAGATTTTCTTGCCTTTATTTTACAATCACATTCTAGGTCACTCCTGTTCAATACATGCTATTAAAATTATCTTTGGAGTATATAATTAAAACATTAAATATGTTCTCAGGAGAGAAAATAAAAAACTGTATGCTCTACAAGTCTGGTGTAGTAATGGCATTTTGGTACATGTGTAAGGTCTTTAATATAGACACTAGTAAATGCCGGAATTAACAAAAATGTACAAACAAAAAATAAAGATTTAATAACACAATAAATTGGAAGCAAAAAAGAAATCTAAGTGTATAATCTAAAATATTTCAAGAATTCAGTTGTTTGTAAGTCACGATAAGAATGGCAACTTACAAATCAAGTTTACAGACAGCAGATTAACGCACATCCATCAGCAGGGAGAATATCCCTTTCATGATAGAAAGCAAATAACAGCAGCAACTAAAGCTCCAGAGTTCTGACCTCATTATGTTTATAACTGTGGCTGAGATTACGTGAGCCATGTTGGCCCTGGTGTATAGACTTAAAGTCAACGTGAAATAAGGATCAATTAGTTGTGACAACTAACAAAGAATAAGCAAAAGAAAAGAATTCAGGATAACTGATATTTTGTTATGACTCTACGGCAACTACTCTCTTGTGAAGTACTAGATTGGCTTCATGTATTACATGGATCGTTATCAATTTTCTATTTTTATTTACTCAGCCCTGAGGCCAGCCTGATACTGAAAAGAAAAATTGTTAGTGTCTGCTATTGAAGTTAAGTTCCTCTGAGAAGGAAATCAAATAAATAATTCACTTATATCCCAGAATCATTCATCTTCATTGGCAGGTAATTGAATTAAAATAGAAGCTTCTACGCTTGCAAAGTGAGCACACCCACTGACTTAAATAAGAAATTATGGAAAGAATTCAAACAGTTTCCAAACTGTATGCATCATTTACTGAAATTTAAACAAAACTTATGCAACTTCCTTTTGAAAATGCTCACTCTGTTAATGAGGACTGAGCTTGATTATGCTACACGGAGAATAACGAATGGCATGATGGGTGCACAGGATGTGAAAATGCTCCTTCTTACAGCTGACTAGCCTCTCTTTATGAATTCCCCAGTCCCCTATTCACAAAATATTCCAAATAAATACCCATTAGTACATCTTACCAAATTTCAATTACTCAAATTTAGTAGGATGAGGAGCTATGATCTCACAACACGAACTTTCATCGATCATTCCCTGAGCTTAATGCTTTGTATTACGTAGTTCAGAAAAGAAAAAGCTTTATAAACTTTAAACCGTATCATGTTATTCTAATCTAGTTGAAAGGATAAAGATATGTGTCTTTCATAAATTTCTCATGTAGATTTGTAAGAAATGATCTTTATATCTCAAAACAGTGGGACATTGGTACTCTCATATTGATTAACCTAATACAGATATGTAATTAAGATACATGAATATGGGGCCGGGGAGATGGCTCAGTAGAATAAGCATTTCCCTGGCAAGCACAAGGGCCTGAGTTCAATCCCTGGTTCTGCGAAAAACAGAAATAAAAACAATTAAGATACGTAAGTGTATCAAAGTGGAAATATAAATAAAAGAAACAAGGACATGCTTATTTGTGACTTCAGGTTTCACAGAAAAATTCATTCACAATATTTGTGCTACTTCTTCAGGAATGTTTATCTTAGTCCACTGAAAAGAAAGTTTCATGTTATTACCTGTGTCTTCTTTGTAAGAATATCTCTGGCCTAGATTTTATACTCTGAGTAACTATTTTGAAGGTAATTCTCACTGTGTATCAACTATTGTCATTTTCTTATATTTTGTTATGAATTATTTCATTTCTTCATAAAAGAATGAGTAGAATTTTGATAGAAGCAGATGGGGAAAGTCAGTACAATGGATAAATTCACACAGTATAAATATACCATATACTCATGAAGTACCTGATAAAGTTGAGCACTTTTCTAGAACAGTCTAGTGTGGTGGTATATGCCCGTGATCCCAGCACTCTGGGAAACTGAGGCCAGAAGATCCATGTTCAATACCAAACTGAGTAACTTAGAAACCTAGTGAGATCTTGCATCAAAATAAAAAATAAAACAAAGGCTTAGAATGCAGCTCAGTGAGAAGGTCCTGGGTTTAATCTCCTGGTTTTAGTCTTTCAAAAGAAAGAAAGGAGGAAAGGAAAGAGAAAGGGAAGAGGAGGAGAGGGGAGCAGAGAGGAAACTCCAGGTTCCATGAAGCATACTATACTTTACAATGCTTAGACTGAAAAGTTAATGAGAGACTACAGTGTGGCCCGACTGATTTTTGTATGGTTTCATATGACATGAGGAGACCCAGAAAGTAAATATAACAGCAAACTGGTCACACTCAATTTAATGCAAACTGGCCACATTCAATTTAATGATGACCATACCAACAGTTCTTTAAGTTTAACTACACATGCTTTTCATAAAATGTCTATGGTTCTAAGACACAAAATTATAATGAAAAGTGTTTGTATCTTTTAATAAAGCTTATACGAATGTTCCCTAATTTACCTTGAACATGCATGATTAGCATTTCTAAATCATTTCCTGGCATGACATAGGGTTCCACCCTATTTTAACAAAGGTTCCATGGAAAACAGTTCAGTTGCCTAACAGTAAATTTGGGTTTCCTACAGTGGAGCTTTCCTTACACTTCCACCTATGTTGAAATGACACACGATATAGGGAGCCTGCCCATTAGCTCAGGTGTGTAAGTACCTCCTGAAACAAAGCAGTCAGGCTCAGGATGCTGTGTTTCAATTCTCTCATTCTCAAGCCAAACCAGACCTGCCCTGAAGGCATTCTGAGCAGCCAAAAAACAAACAAACAAACAAAAAAACTCCTTCTGCAATGACACTCGATGACATAGGTCCTGGGTGATAGGTCATGGGCTGCCTCCAGCATGGGTTTACTGTCCTTATGAATGAACCCACCACATATGGACATGTGGGGAAGGCACTGCATCTGTAGAAGCAAGACCCCAGCAGACCTTGGACTTCTCAACCATAAAATCTATAAGAAACAAACTTCTCTGGATTTCAAATCTATGGTAAGACAACTGTATTAATTTCTCCAAAATGGAAATATCATTATTGTAGTATTTTAAAACTTAGTCCACAAAGCTTTTGTTGGTTTGCTTATTTTCAAAATTTCTGGACATAGCAGGGAAAAAGCCAAGTTGTCCATCATGTGGGGTATGTGGTAGCAAATGGAGTTAAGGCTAGCAAGCTGAGTGGGAAACCACTGGACTGAAGACTTTGAAAAGTCTTTGGAGAAGCACATGCTTTATTCTGAGGACAAAGGGAGGCCATGCTACCTTTTTAAGAACTCACATGACCACTGCTAGGTCTACATTCATCTGGAGAATGGACCACCAACGACAAGGCCACAGTTCCACAGGCAGATGCTGCCACTCAAATAATCTAGGAGATACATAATAAAGGTCCTTGCTCAGAGAATAGGAGCAAGAATTAAAACAGAAGGACAGTTTGAGGAGAAATTAGCAGTACTTGCTGACCACTTTGAGTTTTAGAGTGAGGGGTAAAACTAAAATTTTGATTTTTGGTGTCATAATGGAAAGAAGCATGTCAGTCTCTTCTAGAGGGGGAAGAAGGGTTTCACTATGAGCACACATCATGTGATAAGGCCACAGGGAGTGGTTGAATGAAAACACTTCATGTCTGTTTCCAGTGACAATTCTTCCTCATTATCAACTTTTCTTTACTTTTTCCTACCTAGGCCCATCTTATGCCAAATTGCTGAATATGAAAAACCTTCAGGAAAGAAAATAATCCAGTCCTAAACATAAGGTTAAGCTCCTGAATTAAAGGGCTGCCATGCTTACGTGTAGAAAACTGCCATAGGCAAGGAAGGCATAGAGAACCATGGAAGAAACAGCTGACGTTTAGAATCAGACTCTCTCTTCCTGACAAAAAAGGTCATTGTCTTTTACGAGCCTCACTGTCCTATGTTCAGCAGTTAAGGCAGAATTAGGGCCACATGGCTTGGAGGCCCCACACCAAGTCTGGCAGCGGCAAGGCCCTGGGTCCACATTTTGGCTCAGTCACCGTCTCACACATGCTTTGGGGCCAATCAGTTTCTTTTTCCTGCATAGCCTCGGTTTTCTCTCTTGCCAAAGGTGAAGTCCAGGATTCTCCTAAGCCCTGGTGATGCCTGCAGGACATGATGCACGTGGGGGTTGCAGCACAAAGCCTTCTCCAGCGCTTCTGCACTGCTGTGCTGATCTTGTTGACATTTTCTTCTAATTTGAGAATAATTAAACATGAAAGGAGAAAATCCAGGGATGATTAACATCTCAAAATAACCTCAGCTTTTTTTTTTTTTTGTGTGTGGTACCAGGGCTTGAACTCAGGCCCCTGCGCTTGCCAGGGAAGCGCTTATTCTACTGAGCCATCTCCCCGGCCCCTACCTCAGCTTTTTAAACTCCCCTTGCTTATTTTTTCATGGAGGAAAAAACACTTGCTTTGAAATGGCGGGTCTTGGGTGCCATGGAAACAAGAGGTGACAGCCTTCAAGTAAACAGGGAGCAAGCTTCTGAGTCAGAATTTTTCTTGAAAATGTGACCATAAAGTTTTGGGCTGATCAAGATTCCTATGGAACTTTGAAGGCAACGCGGGTGTGTACTGCTACATTAGCAAATCAAGAGCTTGATTTCTAAGCCATCAAATTTATGCAGCCTTCACCTTTTGGTTTCATATCACACACACACACACACACACACACACACACGAAATAAACAGTTTAAATGACAGAAGGCAAACAGCAACCACCATGCCTGCTCTTTAGTTAGTATATTTCGTTATGACCAAAGGTTTAACCGTGTTTGGTAAATACAAATAATCATTTATTTCATACTTCTAACTAAGAGGGCCTATTTAGTGCTTCACAGTTTAAAATGGTGAATTTTTATTTTTTTATTTTTTATATTTTGTATTTTTTTAGGGAAGGGTCTACAGGGTGTTCAGGGTTTCACCACTAGATTGCACTTGTAGTGATCCGCCTGTTTACAGCCTCTTAAGAGCTGGGATTACAGGTGTGCGCGCCACACCCAGTCTCAATGTCTGTCTCAGCATGCCCCAGGGGTGGGCAGGCACAACCAGAGGATCAAACCCCTGACCCCTGCACCATTTAAAAATGGTGAACTTTTAAAAGGAGATCTTTTTGTTATTTCCAGGTTTAATGTTTAGTGATTTTTTTTTTTTCATTATGAAAGTATGTGTGAGATTTAATGAACACAATTGATTTTTCTTACTTGCAAAATTCTGTCTGACATTAAATAGGTCTCAAAGAATCATTGTAGAAGTATCTTCAGAAAGCAACTTTTTGCAGTGACTTTTTGTCTGTCCTGTCATCTGAGAACCAATTTTGAATTTTTAAATGTCCCCCAAAATTTCCCTGACTTGTAATATATTTCAAGATGTATTATGTTTTAATTTTTATCACTGTTACAAACCACCAAGGCCCCAACATTACTGGGGCCACTCTGGGTTAAAGGGACAGTGGAAGCAAAAGTTGCAGGTGAATCCATTTTTATGGAAAATAAAACCAAAACAAACAACTCTATTTCAGTTCCATTCATAGTGATTCTGATCTCCTAGGAAAGCAAAGAGCTCATACAAAAGACCTACAAAATTTCTCCACAAATCTGTCCAGACTGGAGATTTATGATAGAAGCAAGGAGATGCAATAAAGTGGTGTGGACTTTCTTTTCAGGATTCATTATTTATTATGAAAACAATACATTCATGGGATTCAAAAAGAAACCCAGCAGTAAAAGTCTCTCCACATCATCCAGGATTCTGAACTATCAACGTTTTCATACAGATTTCTCAAGAAATTTCAATGCATATACAAGTGTATGTGTATATTCTTACTTTGCACAATGGGAGTATGTCATACACAGTATTTTAAAATTTGTTTTTCCTGAATATTTTTATTTGAGAGATTTTTCCAAAACTTCACATATGGAACAACTTTGGTGATTGAAAAGGCACCACACTTTTCACCTTGGGAAGGACAGTGCCTGAGACGACTGTAAGAGAGTGTGGAAGGCAGCTAGACAACTTGCTACTTGAGTCCTGTGCACATTTGGATTTTTATTTTTAGATAGTTCCTAGTATGGAAATCATTGGTCAGAGGGGGAAAAAAAAGTGTATATGAGAGTGAGAGGCAAAAAATGTATGTGTATACACCAGGAAAAGAAAAAAATTACATAGATATTTTAATATTAAATTTATTGAAACATCTTAATGCAAATTACTTTTGGCCTCTCAGATTACAAGAGGCTGTCAAAGTGGTGGTCATTAGCTTCCAGATAGTTATTGGTATGGCAAATTGCTGAAACTGGCCTATAAAGAGTTTGTATCAATTCATACCTCCATCAACAAAATACTCCTTTTCCCTTATGTCTGCGTTCAAACTCTGCTCAATTTTCTAATGGGTTATTCATCTTTTTTCTAAGTTAAAATGTATTTATATGTTAAATTAACTCCTTTGTACCTATCCACAAATATTAATACCAGGTTTTAAAAAGTTTTCAACCATGTATTAATTTATTTTTCATTCATTCACTTATTTAGTACAGGGTCTCACTACACAGCTCAGACTTGTAGTGATCTTCCTGTCTCAGCCTCCTCAACACTGGGATTACAGGCATGCACCACCACACTGCTTTCAGTGGCCCACACTGTGTACTGAGGGTTTAGGGGTTGGCATGGTGTGCAGTACCAGGGAAGAAACCCAGGGTCCTTGTGCTTGCCAGGCAGGCGCTTAGACTGCCAAGCTATCTCCCCAGCCCCATACCAATTGCTGTAAATCTGTTTCCTGGTTCCCGTTGTAATCTTCTTGCTTTGGATATTCAAATTTAATAATATATCCCTATAAATTCTCTAGATTTTGTGTCTTATTTAAAAGGGCTTGGCTTACTATTGAAACCAACTCACCAGTCAATAAATTAGCAAGATTTTCTCCTAGTGATGATGGCTTTAAGCCCCAACACTTCCAATTAATCTAATGAATGAGGTGGATTCCAAGTTCCTTCCATGCCTTCCCTTCCTCCTGGCTTCCCTCTCTCTCCTTTCCGAATGCCTACCTTATCTCAACTCAGGTAAAATCAACTTTTTCCTGTTTTGTTGAAAGGCTTATTGGATCACTTCCTGAAAGCCTTAAAACATTCAAGTATTTTTATTTACTTTAAGCCATTAATATAGATGTTTTGCCCTCTGCTGAAATGAAATTCCTTCAGCTTCTTTAGCTCTATAATATATTTATGAAGCGCTAGGTCCCTTTGTTCATGTTTCAGGATTTGTTCCTTCATTACTAGTTTCACAGAATCAATGACCTTATACATTCATTTCTAAATAGCACACATTTCAAAACTTTCCATCCTTCATATATAAGAACAATACACATTTTTACATACTCAAGCCATAGTTTTAATTTTTATGCTTGTTTGCTTGCTTGCTTGGAGTAGACTTTAAAAGTTTTTTTTATAAAGTTGGGAAGGCGCCTCAGTGGCAGAGTGTTTGCCTAGCAAGTGTGAGATCCTGCACGCACACATACAAAGCATGTGCGTGCATGCATGCACATACACACATACATTTATGCACCTATTCTTTTCTTTTTAAAATGCTGTATCTATATATATATATTTTTGAATTTATATTAAAGTGATGCCATTTATTGCATTTTAATTCGAATTGACTTATATTAAAAAGTTGTGTGATTTTTTCAGTCATTTTTCTATATTCTCCATGATTTTAAGATTTTCCCTTCTGAGACTGCATACATTTTGCAGAGATACAAAATTATACCATGTATCATTCATAATAACTTCCCACTTTCGTCATAATGTTTAACCTTTTTAATTATTTGTTTTCTAAGGACATTGATAGTAGGTTAGAACAATACCAAATAATACCAGCGTCCAGTGACATCTTCCATTTTCTCTTGATTAGAGGTAATACTTTCTTGTATGTAGTATGCAACATCAGTATGGACGCTGCCTTTTCAGGAAAAAATGAAAGCTAACAACAACTATAGCACTTGGCTGCACAGCAGTGTCTCTGGAGAACCAACCCAGTCCTGGGTCTCCCGAGCCCAACCTTACTTCCTACTTACCTATCTTGAATTAGAAGATAAATGTTATACATTTAGCTTTCAGTAACTTTTAAAGGTATTTTTAATTATTGGTGTATGAAATATTGATTACTTTTGTGCAGAAACATAGAAAACCAATGTTTTATAGAAAAAAAATCTATGGGGTGTGTGCGTGTGTGTGTGTGTGTGTGTGTGTGTGTGTGTCCAATGTAGCCTGCATTTGGCAGAAGGGCTGAATATCAGAGTTGTGTTGTAACATGTAACCCTAGTATTGGCATTCGCATTAATTTGGTAAAGAGAAGCCTATGTTGTGAGTCTTATTTAGCTTTCATGATATCTTTCTTTTCTTACCATTACATGTTTATGCCTCTAAAATTTTTACAAATAAATGAGCTGAAATTAATAAAACTAAATTCACTTGAGATTTTGGAGACATCTGTATTCATGGGAGGAATATTATTTTAAGAGTATTTAGACCAAGAGACAGAACAAGTCTCTGAAAAAAGCTACCCTACAAGTGGACAGCCCTAGTTACTTCTGCATTGGCAGCTCAGGTGAAATGGACTCATGGATTCATCAGTTGACAAGAAATTGTGCAGAACTGCCCCCTGGGACCCTAGGACCACTTATATTTTATATATGTATACATTCCATGTAAGTCGCCTCTTCCCAGTTCTCTCATAGTCTATTTCACTTCCTTGTGTTCATCTCCTTGATACAGTATTTGCGTTGCTAGGGAGACGGAAGGTAAACCACCTTCACAGAGCAGATCTGTGCTCATCTTTGGTTAACTCCACACTTGGAGAAGGGAAAATAACAAGCCTCAAGAGGTGTATCTTTGTGAACAATGAATGTGTTCCTTATGCACTACAAACATGTACTAATAAAGGCTAATAAAGAAACTGGCCTGCAAACTTCATGGTGAAGTAATAATACTTAAGGTGTATGTCTTATAAAATCATCAATCTGGAAGGGATCTGAACATCTAAAGAGTTATTCTTCCTGATGGAGAGAAAAAAAATAAAATAAACACAAAGACAGTACTCTAGATTTCCAGTTTGAGAACTCTGGGAGATTCTGCTACTGTCTTACACTAAACTGCTATCCAGAATGCTTCCTATGCCATCAGTCTAAATCCTACAGGTCATTAATATCCATACGACTTCATATACATTTAATATTTTATCATTATTTACAGAATGATGAAATCAGAGGTTCTCACTCTAATGGAGTCAGTGAAGGGGACACACCCACAAGCAGATGTGCTGGAGCCCTCTTCTGCTCCCAGACCTCACACATCCCTCCAGCACACAACTCCACGTGAGATGAGAGTGAGGAAGCGAGGAGCTACTTGGACATGGAGGCTAGGAATACAGGGTACTTTCAATCTATAAAATTTACAACTTCATTGAGAAATATGCGGGGGGGAGTAGTGAGCTAGCTTAGCAGACTAAAGCTCCTGCTTGGGCATGGACAGTGACCAGGTTTAGATCCTTAGCATGCCATGCCAGCCCCACCCCTGGCGTGTGCTGAGATGACCACTGAGACTGGGCATGGTGGCGCATGCCTGTAATCCTAGCACTTGGGAGGCTGAAAACAGGAGGATTGCTGTGAGTCTAATCTGTGTAATGAGATCCTGTATATCCTGTACTAAATACATAAAAAAAATGTAAGGGGCAATGTATATAGACTAACAGCAGTATATTCAATAAGCAAAATTGATTCTTAGCTGAATGTGCTCCCCAGATCTCAGGATATTTATAATTGATGACCATTGTCTTAGTTACTCTTCTCTCGTTGCTGGGACAAATACCCGATACTCAAAATGAAGGAAG
>NDGM011243288.1:3682-21859 GCA_002564305.1 Octomys mimax
TTTTTTTTTTTTTTTTTGCAGAACCGGGGATTGAACTCAGGCCCTTGCACTTGCCGAGCAAGTGCTTATTCTACTAAGCCATCTCCCCAGAACCTTCAATGGTTTTCTTGAAGCGTTCTGTTAACTTTCAGTTTGAAGACAACTGAACTGGATTTGATTCATACTAAGTAAAGAACATTATTACTGAACTTTAAACCTACAATTTGATATTAAAAAAACAATTACTTTATTTTAAAGAGAAAAAATTAAAATCAATGATATAAATTTTGAAACAGGATCAATAGACTAATAATGGTTACTATAATGTATACTATTATCTTCAAAGCTATAGCTCAAATTATAAGATATAAGCATGAAAAAAAGATTAAATAATGAAACCAAGGACTGTTCAATGAACTAGCAGAAATTAGGAATATAGTATCTTGGCTATGGTGTATCTGTAAGTAAGTATCTATTTACTTTCCTTTCTTTTCTCCTTCCCCTCATCCCAATTCTGCTTGAGCAGTTTCTTCCCATTTCACAGTATCTATTGTGTGTTTTGGATCTTATTTATTCTCATTTTTTATACTAAGGAGATAATACGCTGTTTACACGTGAGTCTGATTTATTTCACTTATGAGTATCGTCTCTACTTGCATCCGTTTACCTATAAAAACCTTGAGTTTATCCTTTTTTATAGTTAAGTAATACTCCATTGTATACAAAGTTCACATCATTTTTATCCATTCCTCCCTTGATGGGCAACTGGGTTGTTTCCAATATTTAGCTATTAGAATTATGCTACTATAAATATGGGTGCACATATATCACTGTGATATGCTTTTTCTTATGGGAAAATCGATTAGCTGGGTCTAATGGAACCTCTAATCCTAGTTTTCTGAGGCATTGCCGTACTGATTTCCATAGTGGTTGCACCAGTCCTGCACTCTCATCAACAGTGGAGAAAGGGTCCTTTTTCCCCACAGTCCCTCCAACATTTGTTATTGTTTGATTTCTTGATGATAGCCATTCTTTTGGGGATGAGATGGAATCTCAGTGTCGCAAAAACCAATTACTTTTTAAAGAGAAAGACAATCATAGGTATACTACAAGTTTTTTAAATGACTTTACTAACATTTTTGTATCTCACAAATGTTCAAGCATCAATTTTCCTGATTTTGTTTACCTGAAATAACAATAATTATATAACAACAATAAAAACTGTATAGTACTAGATATACAGATTAACAGAAGACACAGAAGCAAATAAATGCAAATGAGTACAGCCATCTGATTGATAAAGGAGCCAAAAATACACACAGGAGAAAAGATATCCTCTTTAATAAATGATCATTGCTAGGAGACTTACATGTGCAAGACTAAAGTTAGGTCCTTATATCTTCCTCATATAAGAAAAATCAATTCAAAATGGGAAGACCTAGATTTAAGATCTGAAGCTAAAAAAAAAAAAAAAAAAAAAAGACTGGAAACTACTGCCAAAAGAAAAAAACACAGGGGAAACAACTAAAGCTGCATGCACAGAAAAGGGTTCCCTCAATAAGATTCCAAGGGCAGAAAAAGAGCAAGAATCAACCAAGGGGATTACATTAACAATATTCATTGTTAATTAATATTAATAGGCCTTCTAGGGCTGAGGATTTAGCTCAGTGGCACAGCACCTGCCTGACAGTGTCAGGTTCTAAGTCTGATTCCCTGTACCAAAAATGAAAAAAGTTTCTGCACAACAAGGCAAACACATGAGTTAAGAGACAGCTTACAGAATGGGAAAAAATCTCTATCAGCTACTCTTTTGACAGCAGACTAATATGCTGAACATACAAAGAACGTAAAGAACAGCTCTCCTCAACCAAGCAGATCAGTAAATGGGCAAATTTATCACAGACTTTTCAAAAGTACAGATGGCCAGTAAATATACTAAAAGGTTCAACATCTTCAACAGTTAAGAAATAGAAACTAAAACTACACTAAAATTCCATCTCATCCTACTGTCAGAATGGCTATCATCAAGAATTAAAAAAAAATGCTGGTGAGGATTCAAGCCAAAAACAAAAAACTCTTCTACAATGCTGGTAGGAATGTACCTTGCATGACAAAAGAAAAAAATACAATGAATATTTAAGTTATATGTATCTATCTAAAGTTACAGTACACATTACCATTAATTTCCCTCAACATACCCCACTCCCCAACTTGAACACACTTATTATTCTGGTCACTTCCTGAAGTGGTTCTGAGGTGCTTTCTTGTGAGTGTCTTTAGCTGCACTGTCCAGGCTGCCTTGATATCTCAACTGACTAAAAACGTGCACGTTTCATGGTGGTTTCTGCCACAGCTTAAGATCTGGTGAGGAGGGTGGATGAGGACACATTGCACTGTTTTGATGATGCTGCCCTTCCACTGGATCCTCCAGCAGCAGCATTCATAGGATCATTCATATGATCCTATTTTTCATCATACCCCACACAGACATGAAAGAGGACTTTCAAAACCGCTTCACAAAGGACAAAGACTGAAGGGATAAGAGTGTTCGAAGTTAGGGGGAGTATGTGGACACAGGTAAAGACAGTATGTCTTACTGTAATCATTTTTTAAACTTAAATGTTTACTGCATATTTTGACTACCCTTTAGAAACTGCCACAGCCACTACAGAAGCCATGTGGAGGTTCCTCAACTAAGCATAGTGCTACGTGATTCAGCCATACCACTACTCAGTATACACCCAATGGAATTAAAGTTAGTATGTCACAGGAATACCCGGACACTAGTTTATGGACACGCATATTCTTGGTGGCACAATTCACAACAGTCCAATGGAACTGGCCACAGGTCCATCAACAGACGAATGAGTAAAGAAAGTGTGCCCTATAAACACAGGGAGCATTCAGTTATACAAATGAGTGAAGCTAAATAATCTGCAGGAAAATGCACAGATCTTGGGATCATCATGGTAAGCAAAGCAAACCAGATTTAGAATGACAAATATGGTGTTTTTCCTAATACGTGGATCTAAAAGATGGCATAAAATTAGAAAGGAGATGACTAGACAAGAGGCAGGGAATAAGAGGGAGAGGTGTAAGAAAGGGCAATGGGGGTGGACATGCTCCAAACATAGGCACTGAAACTCAGTATTTTGTAAAGTTAATAGGCACTAATAAAATATATTTTTAAAAAAACCTCAAATTAAAAACAAAAGATTAAAAAAAAAGGAGAACAATTATGGAAGACCAAAAATTTTGAAAAGGGTCTCATGGCTTTGTATGCCCTCAATTTACGTGCACCAATGTCACAGTTCAATCTCATTAAATTGTCTTATTAAATCATCTTATGTTATTTCTCCAAGAAGGCTACACAATCTTCATATTTTCCAATAAAGTTATTTAGCAATTGAAGGAACAGCAGTAATAAAATGAAGAAGTTAGCCTTTTAGCATCAGATAAAGGTACAGTAGAGAAATTGTCTGCCCAGGTGAACATAAATCACCACTCAGTTCTATAAACTAATTAACTATCAGTATTTACCTTTTTAACTGGACCATAAAAAGTGGCATTGAGATCTGCAGAGCCCATATGATGCTGGAGTGTGAGCTGTCGGCCACTGTGTTTGGCTAAGTAGAACCTTCAGCAAATCAAATCAGGTTTTAGACTCACACAACTTGATATTTGAAATTACAAACTAAAAACAATCCTTAGAAACATATATAAAGGGAGGCCTTAAAAATTAAAGAAAACCTCAGGAATTAAGCTGGGCTCCAACTTTTTAGAGAAGAGGAAACAGGGGTGGGTGCATGTAAGACCTAAGCAACTGAGCTGGATATTAAATGATTAGGTAGCACACCACATAATTTCTGCTCCATACTTTCCACTAACCCACCGCTCAGCCCTGCTGTTCATAAGACCACCTTTCTCCACACACAGTCAATTCCTCCTAAGCTAGTGATAGACATCAACAATACAAAATACACTCCCTGGCCATGCACTTACGCTTTAGCAAGGACATTAGCAAAATACATTTCTGAAAAGTCTTATGAAACTACAACGGATAAATTACAATTAAAAATAAAAATACAAAGGATAAATTCTTTTTCAACATTAGGTAAAAAAAAATGGAACCTATTCATCCTTAATTAGGGACATCATTAACGTGAAAATTTACTCCAATCTTGGGACAATTATTTGTATTAGAAATACAAAGTCTAATTTAGGTTTACCTTCTAAATATTTCAAATGCATGTCTTGGTGCTGGTGGGATGTTGCACTTTGGTGTGGCCGACTGAGTGGGCCAATATCCAGTTGTGAGCACCCGGACTGTGAGATCAACACCACCTAAAGATACCTACACAAAGCAGAAAAAGGTAATTCCTGCAACTGAGATTAGCCATGCAGATACACAGATTTATCAAATTAGTTATCTCCATGTCTAATGCTTAGTACACGAGGCAGATCCTCTAAAAAGTTAGAAACACTGAGTATTTTGCAATATCTAACTATTTTGGCAAATACGTATAATTACTGCTTATGTTAACTTAAAAATACTAAAATGGTAACTCTTGGAATGTGAATAGTTTTACTACTACTACTGAAAACTTCAGTTTTGGTCCCTTTTAAAGATGAAATGTCTAAGGGCTGTACTATTATTTTAGAGCAAATTCTGTGGTAGTAATTTTTCATCTCAGTTTCTGAATATTTTTACTATCTTAACATACAATGGCATGTTCCTAATAACCCAGCCTCATTTAATTACTACACTGGAGTAAAGTGTTCATGTGTTAGCACGTAGCTCACATTCCAAGTTATCCTTCATTGCAAAAGCTTTCCATGAAATATGTAACTAGAAATTTAACTCAGAATCTTACGCCAGTTGCCTGTAGATGTTGCCTGAATTCATCCATGGTTGTGTTTGAGATGCTCATATCCCTAAACATTCCTTCCAGTTTTGATGTGAATTGGCATCCACATTCCGTCTGTGGAGGAAAACCATAAATACATACAAATAAATGGGTTGCATTTTCTATGTGAGACTATACAAAGAAATTATTCCACATTACTGTCACCCCTGATAATTTCCTTGTAAATCTTTTTACTAGTTGCTGTATGCCTGTGATTACCAAATTTTAGGACATTTAAGAATAATCTAAGGATTTTACTTTAAAATGCAAAATTGCAGACACTTTCTGAGTTCATGCAAAATGCACTTTTAACAAGTACCTCAGATACTTGAGTTATAGTTTACAGACCACCCTTTTAAATTTATTTGATACAGGGTCTCGCTACACAGCTTGGACTTGTAGTGATGCTCCTGTCTCAGCCTCCCCAGTGCTGAGACTACAGGCATGCATCACCAAGACTGGTTTCCAGGGCTGGCACAATATGCAGTGCTGGGAATCCAACCCAGGTCCTTGCGCTTGCCAGGCAGGCGCATAGACTGCTGAGCTATCTCCGCAGCCCAGATCACTCTTTAGCAAAACAAACCTGCACGGTTTCTGTATTATCTCCCTTTTACTCATCTTTCCTGATGCCCTGTGATGCCAATACAAATTCCATAATTCTGAGTACCCCACAACTTGAAGAACTGTTTTGTTATGGCTGTGTCAAGATGTCCCCCGACACCCTCATGTGGTCATAGGTGGGGCTTCTGCAGAGGTGGCTGGTATGTGAATAACATGTGGCAACACTTGAATAAAGGATGGTAGAGAATTAAGACAGTGCTATAAGCCCTAAATGTAGGTAGCCTAATATAATAATAGAATACATAAAATAAGGGCCAGAAAGAGGCTTGCTGCTAGTTAACTTGCAGTTTGTCCCTTGCTGCTTGCTACATTCTACTAGCTATGAACTGTCTTTCCTCTGGAATGTCCTTCCATACCACCCTTCCCTGGAGCCAGCCAACTATGAATTGAAATCTCTACAAACTGGGAGCCAAATAAACCTTTCCACCTCCAACTCTGGGTGGTGGGTATTTCACTTCAGCAAGGAGAAAAGTAAAAGACCACAGCTTGTGTCCTGCTCAAAAGCAAGGTACCTGTAATAATCTGTGAAGTATACATTAAAAATCAAGTAAATCATCATCCAATCACATGTTGTAGGCACTCAATTACGTGATAAATGTTAAGTAACCTCCAAAATATACCTTACCTTTAATTTAGATATCATATTTTTTTCAGAGTCATCAGAAACACTTTTATTTGTAAGAAGCCTCCTTGCCAGGTGCTGTTTATAGTAACGCTCAAATACATCTTTCTCTTGCATAAACCTAAAGAGGACCATTGCCTTATCCAATATTGTTTCTACTTCTTGTTCTGTTAGCTGAAAAATCAAGACAATTTAGGCATTATAAAATTTTAGCTAAAGTGCCACAGCTCATCTGCACTTTTAGTAAACTTTTTTAAAAGCAAACATCTGGTTGATAAAAGCAACAGTTATCTAGACAGTGCCTCTAACTTCATACAGCAGACAACTCGCACACTCCCATCTAATGCAGCATCAATATAATGAGGGGCTGGAGCAACATTCCACCCTTACAGGGCTATCACTCAACAGGAGGCATGAGGTAACATAGGGAGACTAAGAACATTAAAATTTTAGTCATAAAGAATATTTTAGAAACTTTTACATAATATTTAAGCAGAAACGTAGCCAAAAGACAGATCTTTTCATTTAAATTCAATTGAATCCTAAATTTTGCAAAGGGTAAAAAATTGTTATAATCTAAACCCTAAAGGGCGATTTGCCCTTATCTCTTAAATTAGGGCAAGACAATATGGTAGGTGTATTAAATATCTATTTTTGTAAAAAGGAAGATTAAATGTATGTGTGATTTCTGTGCACCCTTAGTAATTTTATTTTCTGACTACAGCTAGTACTTCTGGTACAATTTGTGAGCATTTTATTACTTTTTCCTTTTTGTCCCCCAAATTTTTAAAAAAGAGGCCAATTCCTACATAATCATAAACTGATTAAACTGATTTTCTACATGACCAGGATTCCTGGGGTAAACATAAAGACTTGAAATTGAGCTTCAGTATACATGCTTTCAAATTCCCCAAATCCTTATGTGCCTGTTATATATCCTCTAGAACTTCCTGAAAGCAAGAAACATACTGCACTATGGCATTTCCAGGTTTTCTGTCATCTACAGCACACCTAATTCTCACGTTCATAAAGACAGATGTCTTAACAATCATACCTACATAGCTGTTCATTTTCAATGCCAACATTAAGTGAAACGTCAAACAACTTATGTAAATACTTTAAACAGTATCTTGTAATGGATCACATTACATTTAAACACAGTAAATAACTTTGCCTAATTTAATATCTAGACTATTTCCTAATTTATATTTCCTATCAACAAGTAAGGGGTCAGGGATATAACTCAGTGGCACGGCAGCTGCCTGGGAAGCGCAAGGTTGAGTTCCATTTTCGGTATCCAAACACAAAAACACCAAGCAAGTTTATTGTATTTTCAAATATATTACTACTCACCCCTTTTACTCCCTTTTTCAGCTTATCATCAATAAATAATGAGAGGTATTCAGGGGACCTGGAGTTGAGGTTGAGAAAATATTCAAAGTCACCAGCAATAGTTTGTTTAAAGAGTCGGTCATTATTGAATGATTCCTGGAGGAAGCGATCAAACCTACTCTTCAGATCCAATAAGCCCTTACAAATAAAAATAAAGAAATTTAGAACACATTCTAAAAATTTATATGTACTTAGGCTCATATGTTTAGCTTAACTTTGTTGATATTAAATGTAGTATTCATAGGTAAACTTGTAGAATCTAGCAAATTCTCAAGGCTCTTAGCCCATATTCAGATCGTCAGTGCAAGGATTCTGTCTTCCCGGGTATTTACTGTACTAAAGATGAGCCAGAAGACCTCACTGCTTCTTCACGGTCCTGTCCTGACCAAGTGGGCCAGACAGACAGAAAACTCAGTCCAAAAGATTCTTAAGAAAGTGGATTATTTATAGTAAATATGAACATGGAGTCCCATTTGTCCTAATACTGTTTAAAAACATTTTGAGATAACAAAAAAAAAAAACCTAAATCACAATTTCTTTTGCCTAACATAGTAAGTGTATAAAACTAAGGCATAAAAAAAACAAAGCTCACTTTTGTTATTGAGACTATTTCTATAAAAGGTTTTGATGATGTTAACAGATGCAAAGCAGTGCCTGAGCCTGACTCTCTGATATAAATATTCACACCTTGAAAAATTATAAAATTTTAGGAAATTTACACATATTTATTCACTACTGGAATAATCAGATTGAAAATGCATAACACAGTTACATACTAAATGTAAAATGTTACTATATTTAACAACTTTTCATAAAAGTGATGTTTTTAGAAAATCACTTGTCAAAATGACTTCACTATAACATGGAGAATTTTCTGTGTTTATTACCTGGATATAGTCAACAGGATTCTTTCCTTCTCCTTCCTCAGAAACAAGGGCTTTCCCTTGCTCTCTCAAATAGGAGCTCATACACTCACACATCGTCTTCAAACCATTTGGCACACGACTAAACAACTTGTACATGCAAGCAAGGTCTGCAATCCAAAAGAACAAAATTGACTACATTAAAGATTACATAAAAACGTGAACCTGTATTGTCAAGAGGAGCTTCTGTCTCCATTACTACCAATCATTTGCTGACCACATGGCTTAAAAACAAGAAAATAGCAAAATGGACAAAAATGAAAACAAAAAAAGCTAATTCACAAGTATTATTGAAATTTATGAAATAGAGCTTTTAAGAAGCTTTGAAGTATTAAACTATCTTAGCAAGCTTCCATGTACATGGAAGATGTCAAACAGCATAACAAATAATGCTCCCCTCCAAATGAAAACTTTTTAGTTCACCCATAATTTTTCCTATGTAACTCTAAGATTAAAGGTAGCAGGAATTACTTCATTATAATTCATGGGAAAGCTTATGTAACATTCATAATAGGGGCCAGGGAGATGGCTCAATAGAATAAGTGCTTCTCTGGCAAGCACCAAGAACCTGAGTTATCTCCGGTTCTGAGAAAGAAAAACAAACAAACAAACAAAGCCATTCATAATATAAACATCTGTTTTTCAGTATCTTCTTCAAAGCAATTCCTGTTATTTCTCAGTGGTATTGTCAGCCAATATCTGTATTTTAACAACTTGTCTATGTCACTGAATTGTTTTTATTTAGAATGAAAATTCTGGTCTCCACCCATTTTTATATAATTTTTCATATATCCTTAATGTAAATTTGAAATATTGTTCTTTCACATGTCTAGTGTTTCTCTGCAATAACTTTCTGAGAGACTGTAATGTCAAAATTCTGCAATGACATAAAAAACACTTTAGCATCATTAACTTCAGAAAATCATATAAGCACTTAGGTGAGGACTAGTCAATTTTTTTTCTGCACAGCACCAATTATAAATGTTTTACCCTGGTCAGCCATAGGGTCTCCGACACTTTTACTCAACTTTGTTAGTGGCCAAGAAAGTAAGCAACTTTCTGAGGACCGAAAATTTACATGGAATATTACTTGAAGCCTTTTTATCAACGAGGTAGAAGGCTAGATTTGCCTACTCTCAGCTATATTATGAGCAATATAGTGCTAAAATTAAAGTAGTATGTATTTTAAAAATACACAGAAACATTTTACATATGAGGACTCTAAAATCTGTTTCAGTGACTTCTAACAGTCAATTACATTAAATTCTCACTGGTAATACATTCTCGAAATAACCCACACATGGATAATCTTAATAGCTTCTTTCATATGTGGCAGAAATCATAGTCTTCCACACTAAGAACAGGTACTACAAAATGTAACACTAATTTATAAATATGAAGTGCAGCAACTGTGGCATGCCAAGTACCTCTAACAGAATGACTATTTTGTTCCTATGTTGCTACAAGTTTTGCTTAGGTATGCTTTATATTCAGCTGTAATAAGTTAATCATATAAATTAACACAGTTTAAGTATATTTTTCAATATGTACGGAATTTATTATGGAAAATGTTTGTAAAGGAAAAAAGATGTGAGGGAAAGGGACCTTAGACTGTGACATGGGTCTGACGGTTGTGAGGACAGAGAAGGAATGACGGCTGGGGTGGGCTGCAGGACAATTCTAAGAAAATCTTGCCCAAGAAAGGTCTCGAGACAAAATCTGCCATCAGAGGAGCCGCACAACCCAGGAGTGGGCCTGCGCCTGCAACTCACTAGGCTCAACAACAGCCCAGAGCAGCTAGAGCACAGACGCTTTTTCACTGCCCCTCAAGTCAGAGTTTGGCTCACAATCTACTCCACAATGACCTGAGGAGCAGTGCCTCCGTGTTTCTTATGAGCCTCCCTTCATGAAGGAAACTTAAAAGACAGTTGAGAGAGATAAATTCGCAATCCCACTGTATTTAATTCATTGTACTTAATTGAGTATAGGGTAGAGTAAGAGCCAAAAGTAAGCAAGCACTTGGTGAGATGGCATACGCCTGTTACCCCAGCATGTGGGAGGCTGAGGCGGGAGAACTGTCAAAAGTTTGAGACTTGCTTCTGCTATAAAGTGACCATCCTGATTTACACAGCAAAACTCTGTCCCCTGCCCTCAAATGTGAAAGCATACATGAAAAAAATTGGCATTTAAAGATTAAGTATTCTTTCTTATAAAGAAAGAAAATATATATACAACAGTAAAGATGAGATACTATTTCAATTTTGTTTCAGACTATTGTCTGTATACATGACCAATGCAAACTTATCTGCCACAGTGAGAAATTTTTTCACTTTTTGATTTATGCAAGTTTGGCTTCTTAATGGTGGAATTATGCTTTTGAAACATTCTCAACCTATGGCGCAAGAGTAGGGATACTATAATCGAGACACTTCATAATTAGGTCTCTATTAGTAGGTCAGGAAAACTGAAGCCAGAATTTTAAAATAATTAGAATCACAGAAAGCTACTCACTGGAAACCTTAAGTATGAAACAGAGCACAAGCCATGGTAAATACTATTCCACTATTTCTTCCACTGATGTCCTTACTAGGTCCTTGCCACTTCTGGAGATACCTAATACCTTCCACACACATCTCCGAGCAGATCACAGAGACACTGTAACTCATGTCCAGCAAACAACCTCCTTATCCAATACTTTCCAGGCCCTGATCTTCAGCCCATTTGATCATCCCTCTCGACACAGGTAAGGCAGGTAAGAAAGCAGTATTTACACAGACAATTTTTCAACAGTCACTAAGCCAATTTTTAAACAGTCATTTTGTCTAAGAGGGAAAAATACTTTTGATAAAGCATAGTCTGACAGGGACCATTTAGATTAGGAGTGTCAAATTATAGCCCTTGGGTCAAAACCATCATGCCACCTGTTTTTGTAGTACTTAGAAGAATGGCTTTCACATTTTTAAATAGTTGGTGGACTGGCGGGAAAAAAACAAAAACCAAGCTAGTGATGTGAAAATTACTCCTATGGTGGCAGGGATGTTTTCTGGTTCATTATATAACCCATAAGCCTAAAATATCTTTTTTTTTAAAAAAATGGATTTGGTCCAGGATCTCACTACGCAGCTTGGACTGGCAGCGATCCTCCTGTTTTCCGCCTCCCCAGCGCTGTGATTACGGGTGTGTGCCTCAGTAAGCCCAGGGCGGGGCTGGCAGGGCATGCCATACCCAGATGGAATCCCAGTCCCTGCATTTGCCTAAAGCAGAGCACTTAGTTCACTGAGCTATCTTGCCAGCCTTATACCTTTTATTAAAAATAAATACTTTGTCAAGCCCATACGCAGATAATTATCCAAGAGTACCTTATTTTAGAAAACCTGACAAACGCACTAGAACATATTTTGTTTTGCCTTCTGCTTTTATAAGAATTAATTTACTAGAGGAATCCCTTAAAAAGCTTCTCTGGCTCAATAAAAGAATTTATATATAACTTTTCAGAAATTTATAAAGGAATATAATCTCTTCTAAACAAAGATTCAACTTGAAATGATGGACAAACTTGTTTTCAAACTCATCTTTTACTCCTACTTGCTTGTCTCTCTAAAATTTTCCTTCAAAAACCACTTTTTATTCCTTATCTACACTATGATACCAACCATGGTATTACCTTTCTTTTACCAAAAGTAAGTAGGTAGAATACTGCTAGGATTTTATCTAAGAAGCAGAACATGCTAACCAGGATTTATTTACTTATTAATACAATATCTCTGATTTGTAAAGCAAGATTTAATCCAAAGCACCAGAAACTAAAAATGAAGTCAGTATCATTTTTGCTTTTTTACTTAAAATTTCTTCTAGGATACTCATCACTTCCATGTCTTTTTTTTTTGGGAAAAAAAAGTGAACAGCTATAAATAACAATTACCACAGTTATCTTAAAAAGTTAATTTCCCCACTAACTAAATACTGTACATCAGTATGGAAGACACCAATATGTTTGCTGTTTTTGGCATCTTTACCATAACTAAATCCCAATGAAAACTCCACACAAATTTAAAGAGGGACACTTGAAATTTTTAAAAGACACATAAACTACAGTTGAGTACATAGAAAGAACCCAAACTTGATATACAAGAGTATAACAATGCATAAGAAGTCCACTGGTTTCAGCAATAATACTAAACCTCTTATCTTCCGAGTCAGGAAAAACATGAAGAAAATTTAAAATGAAAGGGAAAACCCAACATGAAAGGAAAACTCAACTCACATCACTAGATATACTGAAAAATCTTCATTTTTAAAGGTGTAAACCATTATTAAATCATAATAATGATAAATTATAATATATAGCATCACTTCTTGAAAAATGATATTCAAAATCTAACTACAGAATACAAACTTAGTGATAAAGAAGAATAAACATTTAATTATCCTTCCGGTGATAACGCTTACCTTCTGTCTTTCCATTTTTCAACATATGTACTAGTCCAGAATTCTCCATTTCTACTATAGTTTTCATGTGCTTGGAGATGAGTTCCCTCTCCACTACCTTTACAATAGGCTCTTCGGTTGATTTGTCAAGGCAGTGCATCACCCGTTCTATTTCTTCATTAATTCTGGCTTCTACTTTCTTTATATATACTGAAGCACTGTTTTCTGCTAAAAATTTCTGGCTTTCCATCTGTAGTTAATAGAAATGATTTTTTTTCAATGTCTTTACACTTTTAAATGGGTTTCTATAATGTTCCTCATAAATCAGGCTAAGCAATCCAAGATTTTGTTTAATTTCTCATTATACATTTATATAGTTTGAACTAGCTTCCAACTGACCTACATAAAACTAAATTGATGCCTTTCGTAAGCAGTGTACTCCGGATAGATGCAAGTGAGTTCAAGTGAGAATAGAAATTTTTCTTTTTTTTTTGCAAAACCAGGGATTGAATTCAGGACCTTGCACTTGCCAGGCAAGCACTTATTCTACTGTGCTATCTCCCTGGCCCAGAATTTTTTGTTTCATTATAAAATTATGACTAGAATTAGTTATCTGTCTTAAGTTTTACTGGCATCCTGCTGGCTACTAAAGTCTACCTGCCACCCCATTCCCAGATACAAAGGAGTATGTATAATAAAATTTGAGAAACAGAGCTTTTAAATATCAACCCTGTCTACCTTACAGAAGTTCCATTACATTACACATATTAATCCAACTGATTTTAGCCTACCTGGTAATGATAATGAATATATCTTAGAATTACACAGGACATATTGGCATAAACATTATATACAAAGCAACATTTCCCATTTTCTTAATAAAAAGCTTATTTTCTTAAAATTCTTAAAAATAATCTAGTTCCTAAGTAGATGTTAACATAATAAATAAAAATCTTGATGAGTATCCACTCACTATTAAAAACAGTATGTTTTTATAGACTTATACAGATGTCACAAATGAAAGCAACAAAAAGGTAAAAAAAAAAAAAAAAACACCATCAAAAACATGTAGAACTACTTGAGGGAGTATTAGATAATAAAGACACACTATACATTTTTTTTTAGTACATTGTTAATAGCTCATAAAGCATTCCGGTTTGTTCTGGGTGCACCAATATAGTCACACAAGTTTTCCTGATGGGCTAGAAACTGATTATGAAGAAGAAGCATGAAGTCCATCCATTGTATCTTTATGGATTAATGGCAATAAAATTCAGTGTTCTTTATACACATAATGTGGCTTTCGTTTTTTATGTATTTGGTACAGAGTTTCACAATGCATGTCAGGCTTATAGTGATCCTCCTGTTCTTCAGCCTCCCCAGAGCTGGGATTTAAAATGGATCTTACTAATCACCTACAGAATTATTAAGTTATAATTTTATACCTAAAAAAAGTCTGTTGAACAAAAATTTAAATTAATATTCTATTAATACAGGGCTGGGGTTCAGCAGTCAAAGTGCCTGCCTGGTAAATGCAAGGACCTGAGTTCGATACCTGATACCACATGCTGTGCCAGCCGCGGAACCCTGGGTGTACTGTGTCAGCCCTGAAACTGTGCGCGACGGCACACACATGTAATCCCAACACTGGGGAGGCTGAGAAAGGAGGATCACTATGAGTTTGAACTGCATAATGAGACCCTGTAACAAATACATTAACTCAAATAGTTGCAACTTTCAAGAATTTGATTACCTTACAAATACTGCCTTATGGTTGTTAGTACTGTTATTGTTATTAGCATTCCTTCATTATAAGCTACTATTAGTTTACCTTTATTTAAGCAATCTGTTTTGGAATTAGCCTATAAATTTTATAATCAGTCTCTTTAAGATAAATATTATTTAATCTTTACTGATGTACACACCAGGAATCATGCATATCCTTGTATTTACTTTACAAGTTAACTAGTATTACTAAGGCCTACAGAGCCATGCTTTCATTGCTGATGTGCTGCCTACACATTTATGATACTCTAATAAAATGTTACGGATGTGTCTAAGCTTACACACTCTACAATGTATACCTCTAAATTCTTCCACTGTTCTCACTTGAGCTCCTTCAGAATGTGAGAATGTGCAGTTGGTGAGCCAAAGAGTACTTTCTGCACCTTCCCTTCTTTCCTCAGTGGGCCTCAGTAAAAAGGTTAAAATGTTCCAATTAATAGCTACATTCAACAACTGCTAACATCCTAAAAGATCATTAAATTTCCCCCCCCTTTGGTGGTATGGGGGATTGAAATCAGGACCTTGCATTTGCCAGGCAGGCGCTTATGCCACTGAGCTATATCCCCAGCCACAAGATCATTCATTTATATCTTTACTGATTACCTGAAAAAATTCTGCAGACATCTCCAAAAATGGAGCTTCAAAATCTTCTTCATAGACTGATCTTCCTTCAAGACCTAAAATCATTAACATCTGGCAAGCATTTCTTATTGCGCCTCTGTAAAACAGAAATTACTTGGTAAGTAAAAATTCATAAAAATATTCAAAGCATTTAACTTTTATTAAAGTGGTTTACATTCCAGAAGTGACTAATTTATATGTAGCATTAGAAATAAGAAAAATTTAATTATGATAGAGGGGCTGTGGGGAAAAAGGAATCCTTTTCCACTGCTGGTAGGGGTGCAGACTGGTGCAACCACTGTGAAAATCAGTGTGGAGATTTCTCCAAAAGCTAGGATTAGAGGTCCCATTTGACCCAGCTATTCCCCTTCTGGGTATCTTCCCAGAAGAATTAAAAACAACATACCACAGCGATATACGTGATGATACCCATGTTTACAGAAGCACAATTCGTCATAGCTTAATCTTGAAAACAACCCAAATGCCCATCAACTGAGGAATGGATAAAAAAGGTGGTAATTTTATACACTGCAATACTGCCCAGACATAAAGAAGGATAAGCTTGAGACTTTTATAGGTAAATGGATGTAACTTAGGACCATACTTGTAAGTGGAATAAATCAGATTCACTTGTGTATTGAAAGAGTAAATAAGGCCTA
This sequence comes from Octomys mimax, assembly GCA_002564305.1. NCBI lineage: Eukaryota > Metazoa > Chordata > Mammalia > Rodentia > Octodontidae > Octomys > Octomys mimax. The sequence goes on from NDGM011243288.1 coordinate 19,620, forward strand.
GAGTGTACAACAGAGTGTGAAATGGGACTGTTTAAAAGGAAAAACGAACCACAAGTGGAAGTGGAAGGAAAGGAAAAGGGAGAAGAATGCATGGTAGCTATACTATTAGTATTTCTTGGTTCACTGAAAGGAAAGGCTCGTGCTACTATCAATTGGGAGAATTTTTCATGCCCACATCCTGTTCTCTGAATAACTACTTTGAAGATGATAATATGCAATGTATTAATTCTTGTTATGAAATTGTTTTACTATTTTTCAATAAAATAAAAAAGAAAATGTCTTGACTACACAATATTTCAAGCTGTTCTTACCCTATCATGATAACGTTTTTTGAAGAATTTATGTTTAAGATAGACAGGTGGGTATTTAGAGCAGGGAGGAGGGAAGGACACAGATAGGTAAGGCAGACTGCCCACCAGCAGTAAGTAGTAACACATGGCTGCTTGGAGGCCAGCTAAGTGTTTCGCTAAATGGCTTTTGGGCAGTCCTGATCAAGTAGCAAAGCTGAAACAGTACACATTTTCCAAATTTTAAGCTACCTAGTGCTCTGAGAAGTAGAGAAAGCAATCTTACTTGTTGTGAAGCATTTTAACAGCAGCATTGTAAAACTGGTAAATTAAGAACACAGACTTATGATCAGAAGGGAGGACAGCACTTCTCTTAGTCATTTTAGATAATGGCCAACATTCTTCTTCAAAACTATTAAGAATGAAGGTGAGACAAAAGTCTGGGTGGGCACAGTTGGATCCCCACATATGAGGGATCCTGAGGTGGAATTACTTTAGCTCAGAATTCTGTACTGGTCTGAGCAACTCAAAAGCTAAGACTAATGGTTTGCTTTGAAAAAGTATGTCAAACAAAACTTAGGATAAACTCTTCTAAAAATGTGTATGCTTCAATTGTAAGTAACTGATAAGTTTTTTATGAGTAACAAAGTGCTGGACAGTGAAGCATTTACTTTAATAAGACTATGACAATGAATCAGTTCTTTTGTTTTTAGTAGTGAGAATCAAACTCAAGACCTCATGCTTGTCAGGCAGATGCTGTGCCGCTGAGCTACATCCCCGCCTAATGAATTGGTTCTTAAGACAAAACCATTGAAAATTCAAAACACAAGAGTAAAAAGATAAATGATGTACCTGTCTACAACTTCTCCTTTCCGCTCTCTTGCAATCATATCCAACAGAGTTTGCCGAAGATGATCCCTAATACACCCATAACGTACAACTTGATCTCGAAAAATAATTAACCCCAAATTGTAGACATTCTCCACATTATTTTGTTGTACATATACACGGTCCTGCAGTTAAAACAAAATAAAATAACCCTGAATACACATCTTACAAAAATAAAAATAATTATCGTGACTGCCAATAAAAATAATGCAAACAGTGGGTGTGGTGATACACATCTGTGACGGCAACTTCTAAGGGCAGGGCTTGGAGCAAGAGGATCGCAACTTTGTACAACCTAAAAAGAGCAGAAGGTGTAATCCAGGGGCACCAGGCCCCTGGCCAGGGTTTAGCTCCCAGTGCAATGATGATGACGACAACGACAGAAATGAAATTCCAAAAGTAGTTGCTTCTCATGTGAGAAACACTTTACGCTACCATAAGGACTGTGAATTCTCCAAAATTATGGAGAAAGTATGGAATTCTCCAAAACTACTCAAATTATATAAAAATCCCTACATTCTACAGTAACTACTGATACAAATAATGATTACAAATGGTTGCTAATTTACCCTAAGAAAGAAAAAAGGGTAAAAACCAAGCGCTACACCCAGCAAGAGACAAACAAGCAGAGAACAAAAGAAAAAGGCACATCACACCTGATTCTCAAAGCTGTATCAGGCCTCAGTGAGGTCTTTCTTAAATGCTGTGTTTCAGGACTATTGCCTTTTAAGTAAAATGAAGAGCTGAATGAAATACAGATCCATACTTAAATTGATTGTTACTGTTAAGTATCAAAAGCCCTAATGCACACATAAGAGAACAGCATTAAGTATCACACAATTAAGATACTTGTAGTTACTGTCACTTGAGTACATACTGGCAATCATCTTACTTTCAAGTTATTACCAAAATTACTCCTATCTCATTTTAAAGAGCATAGATAATTCAGAATTTGTAGCTATAAATCCAATTCAGAAATGTAATTAATCCTGAAAATTCATACTTATACTAAAATACAATGAAACAAGTATATTGCTTTTATTTATTTATTACTATTATTTTTGG
>NDGM011243295.1:0-11235 GCA_002564305.1 Octomys mimax
GCTTTAGTTCAGCTTGTTCGAAGTAGGTGCTTTAGACCACTGAGCCATCTCGCCAGCCCAATTACTACACTTTTAATGCAACTAATTAAAAATGAATTTTTTAAAAAAATCTGATTTCTATGAGTACATGTTTGTTGTACCTAATAAGCCGATTCCTTGTAGGAAGTGGGTACCTGTACAGAATCTATCTCAGATCTCTTTTCATCCCCTCTCTGACCCCCTGCCTACCATTTCCCTCATATCTGGCTTCCCTTCCCAATTGCAGATATATCCACTTCTTTACTATTACATATTTTTATTTTACTCTTTATGTTTGTTATTCATATAAGAAAAAATATATTTAAACTTTTGTGTCTTCTTAGTTCACTTAAATTTACAGTCTCAGGATGCATGCAGTTTCCTGCAAGTAACTCGTTTATCTTTCTTTATGGCAGAGTACTATTCCATTTTGCATAGAAATCTCCCACTATACACTAAGACAGAAACCACACACCATGTGTAGGTGAATATTCATGAGGATCTTTGTGAGTAGTGCTGTGTTTAAAAAGTGTCTTCAAAATTAGCTGACCCATCGTGCAATCTAACTTGGAACAATTCTGTCACACAGCTAATTCTAGACTTCATAAGAATAAAAAATGGGCTTCATCTCCTTTAGCTACTGATATTTTGGGGTTTCTCTGGGGAGACACATAACACTGAGTTGGCTAAGGCCCAGGAGGGAAGGGTCTACTCAGAAGCCCCTTCCACATACTCACTTCACCAATGTCCGTAACCCAAAGTTCCTGTCCAGTAGGTGGTGTTTTGCGGAGCTCCAGTAGAAACTGTATCTGGTAGGTGGTATTTGTTTGTGACAAAGGTGGAAGTGTGACTGTCAAAATTCAAGTTTACTGTGTTAAATTGAACATCTTGTAGTGTAAATTTTGAATGGTTCTTTTTTATCCCAAGCAACAGGGCTGTAACAGTTTGGTTCTGTGAATACTGTGCACACAGGTTATAGGGTCAGGTGGAGTAATCTGACAGCAACTAGAAAACAGTGTTCTGTTACATATACAAGGTGTATGTCTCAGATTTATTTGTGTAATAAACAATATGCTGTATATAAATATTGGAATGTTTGGCAGCATTAATTTTTAGGCTGGAAGGAATTTTCAAGTTCCGTTATCTTTCTGAACTACTTCTGTAAATTATAAAAATAAAGTCATCTGAGAATCACAAAAACACTAGAGAAAAAGAAACCAAGAAACACATAAGAGTGGAAACTAGGTAATTTTGCTTGTTGCGATTAATTTCTCCTTGTCAGTTTTCCTTCAGTTCAAAAATCCTCATATGACTTGACTTTGCCTCTATTAGTGTAGTAACTTTTTAAAATACTACTTCCCTTCATATAGTTGTCCATTTGAGGAAGCAAGCTTAGGAATAGTGCTTTTGGCCAACACCACTCTGACATAGGATTCATGCTTGGATTTATAAATTATTGGAAATTCAAGCTTTTATTCACCATATTGAATAGGAGATAGATATCTCTCAATGTCATTATATTGATGGGGTCTGATCTTCGTGATCTGCCTCTTCTCTATCTCATACTTACTGTTTAAGGATTTCTGCATTCACATATCAGATGGTTCCTCTGCTTGGTTTAGGTGCTCTGTAATTTATTATGCCAATCCCTGTAACTACACCCTTGTCCAGTTGCTAGTAAACACCTGGTTTTTTGCTAACACATTTATGTGTACCTTGGATAACTTTGCATAGTGATGTTTATAGTGTTCCCTTTAATCATCTCATGATGTTATCATTCTCGATATAATCCTATAATTGGTTTAGTCCATAAAGAAGTGTCTCTTACATGGGCATTTAGAGTTTTGAATTCCTTAGCTTTGATATTGTTATACCTAACCAAAGCTTTAAATGATACATTTACCTCTGAAATATTTACTGTTTTATTTGGGGTTTGGTGCAAAGAGTTGAAGCATATGGATAAATCAAACAAATCTGTCTGCATGTCTCTTCAAGTGTGAGAAAGATCTCCCCAGCTCCAGGATGTTTCTATGGGTAGGTGTCGATTTTTCTCCATATTTATCAAAAAAATTTTCCTACAGAAATCATCATTCAAATGTGGGTAATTCTTATTAATTTTAGGAAGTGTCCATCCCTTTGTGTTGCGTTCATCTAGGAATATTGTTTTACAAACCTTGCCTGCCTTTTTCCTTTTATGTCTCAACCTGGCATTAAAATAAGGACTCTCTCTTGGAGCAGAAAGAGCTGAGTCATAGGAAGAGCTCAAAAAGAATAAATGTTTACAATTAACTAAATTCTGAGGCTCCTGCTTTTGCTGTCATATAAACATAGATTTGTAGACCACTTATAAATGGAATAAAAAATAAATCCATTTTCTGAATATACTGCTGCATAGATGTTTTGCTTTCTGGATTGCAGAAGGGATGTAGCAACTGTATGAGTACATTCCAATAAAACAGCTGAATGGACTCCTGCATCTTATAGAGTTATTAGGGGTTCATTCTGTCTTCTGAAAGCACTGATGATTCACTGCAGCAACACAGTTCTCCAGGTAGTCTTGGTTGACCCATTTCTCCCCACCTTTTCACTTAAGCTCTTAAGAATAACTGTAGAAGGTATGGGAAGACAGCATTTTGAGGTCAAGGGGCTCACCTCCCCAAGAGGATGTTCTGGAAAAGCGTAGTGTGGTGAGTATTATGACTAAGGTATATAATCCCAGGTGAACAACCTCTGGGGTCCCATAGCCGTGTTGCAAATGGTTCACACAGTCAAGAGTCTATTTGCACTGGCAGCACTCTTGGAATTAAAAGAGGCCTCACTATGAGTGCTTGCCTTCTGTCACCCTTTTCTGTATATCTGTAAGTAATAAATATGCTGCATTTAATTTATCACTTATAGTGTTGCTTTTCCTCCGTGGATTCAGAGGAGCTGGTAAGAGTGTAGAGTGACCCAGATTCACACTTGGTATAATCAGAGCTCTTGGTAGCAGTGGACAGTGCTTCTTTGCTCCTGACCTATACCACCATCTGTGGTGCAAAGTAAGTGTGCATAGGATCCTGGGATGGTAACTCTATGACTCACAGTCTTTTCATTTCTATGTATGGTCTTCATAAGGATACATAATGGAACATATTTTTCTGTTAATTTATGTCTCTTTTTCTTCTATCTATGAGGTACCAATTCCTCTCCCCAGTGCTCTAATATGTTCTGATTAGCTTCTTCTGTCCAGATTCCTCAAACTAGATCCAACTCAAGTCTTTCATTTCTTTTTGAAACTTTGAAAATAAACTGAAGTAAAACCCTGAAGTAGTCAGTAGGTCAGAAGCTGAAGTGCTTCATCACCTTAATTGGGTTCCAGTGTTTGTTTGAAGTATCTGTAACTTATTGATTGAAAATCAAGCTGCATTTTGAATTTGTCTTTGCTTAATGCTGCAGAATTACATTTTCAACGATAGTGAGAGGTTTATAGAGAAGAAGAACCATATCTAATGGGTATTTAAATGCAATTTCACAGATCTTCTTTGAACAGTTCCTCTAATAATATTACTTTGCACTTAACTAATTTATTTGTTTAATGTAAAGTTACAAAAAACCCCTACTAAAATTAGAGGGGTAAAAAGTACCCTATCCATTTGTGCATATAAAACATCAATGAAATAATATGTATACATGCAGAAACTGCCTTAACTGTTTGACGGATCATTTTCTATCAAGTGATTATAGTTATATAGAGAAAATCTATTTTTGGTAGATGATTTCAAAATGGCAGTCAACATCACAGCATTTCCAGTAAGGATTTCTTTCATGATGTCAGTAAGTGTAAGTGAATAAACCCTAAAGGACTTCTTACTATATCAAGGTCATATATTCAAATATATGAGAGCCTTTTCTGGCAAGTGGGAAATACAAATAATTTGTGTATTTTTATTTTATGATTTTTGATATTGTTTTTGTCTTCTGAGATGGGGTTCCTTTATGACATTCTGGTTGGCTTTGAACTCAATATGTGTCCCAGGCTCAACCTTTCAGGAATCCTCCTACTTCAGCCTCCTGAGTATGAATGTCCTACAAATTACAACACTCATACAAAGGCAACTTTGTTTTCTTTATCTTAAATCCTATAAGGGTCCATCTTTAGCCTATATTTCCACAGAAACTGATCTGAAAATTTTTCATTCAAATTCATCATTTTGTTTTCATGAAAAAATTTTCCAGCATTGCCAAAAGTATATTATAGCAGTGCTTCTTAAATACTGTGAAGATCTACTTTATAAGGCTAGGTCATATAGCACATGAAAACATAAAGAGAACTTTGAAACATCAACATATCTGTATTTCTTATAAGGATCACCTGTCACTTACTGATACACAATAGAAATACTACTTTCTCTTATTCTACACAGCTAAAATAAATTTTGTAAAAGTATTACTTCAGTGGGGAGAGTGGGGGTTTAATCAAGTGAGACAATTTAAATTCAGAAATTTACGCAAAGCTTATGTTTTGACTTTTAAAACACGACACATCATTACTGAGAATACAAGTTTTTCCTGCTAAAGTTGGTAACCCTGTACAAATCATTTTTGTTACCAAGATATACTTTATAATTAACCTAGAAATTCATCTTTTTCCTTTATCATTCTTTGGAGGCAATCACATAGACTCTTGTTTCTACTGTGTAATATTTTTAATTATCTGTCAATGTTTTGTGTTCCTCACCTTTCACATAATCATTCTTTTAATGCATTCTTCCAAGAGAAAGACAAAAATTTAATTAGAAATTTTGATCAAACAAATTGTTCTATAATCTAGGCTGAATTTCTGTCTGTGCAGACACACATTTTCCATTAAGAAGAAAAGGAATTTAGAGGTCACTTAATAAAAAGTGCTTTTTTTTAAGGTTAGCAACTCTTGAAAAAATGAAATTACTTTCTAAGTAAGGTTAATCATTTATTGAAAATCATATTTATTATTGGTAAAGTCTATTTCAGTGAAAAATATCCCATATTACACTCCAAATTAATGCATTATGATAATTAAGTTCCATTAAGTTATCTACAATGAACACAATACAGCTAATTAGATTTTTTTTTTTTTTCTGGAACTGGGGATTGAACTCAGGCCCTTGTGCTTGCCAGCAAAGCACTTATTCTACTGAGCCATCTCCCTAGCCCCTTAATAAGATTTATTGCTATCACAGTCTCATTACAAAAAGGAAAGAGCTCTCCAAATATCTATTTTCACCTTTTAGTTAACTCCACATTTCTTTATGGTAAAATGTATTATTTTGTAATGCATAGTGTTAAGAGTGAAATGGAAGATGTCAGTTGTAACAGTTTTCTCATTTAGAACTTAGAAATAAATAAATGAATTCTGGAATCAATCTCAATCTCAGAGCATTCTGGCTTTAGAAACAGTTCTATCACAGTATTGGAGGCTGGCTTAGTTGTTGGAATAATTGTTTTGTTAAAGTTGAAAGAAGCATCAAAGAAAGTTCATGAGATATTGATTTGTTTTGCTGGCTGCCTTGAAATAAGTGAATTGGTACGAATTCTCTATGCATGTATTGATTATTATATAAAAGGATGTGTGAGGGGGCCAGTTGGATGTGTGGAAAGTGGCTAGAAACGTTTCCTTACAAGCCTTCTGAGACTTTCATGGGGTCAATTTTTGCTCGAACATTTTGTTTTTTAAAGAAGAGTGTGAGCTAATTAAGTCAGGGGCAGTTCTTTGTACTTGTGAATCCCGAAGATTCCATGATATTAATTGTCTGTTGGTGATGAAAGCTTACTGAAAGCAAACTGAGAACTAATATGTATAATAAAATTTCATAACTAACATCCAATCTTCTCAAATTTTAATTTAATTGCCTTTGCTGAATGTTGTTTCACCTAAGGAAGAATCGAACCACCTTGCCCAGGTTTCCTTCATCAGAATTGCTGCTCACATTGCTTGACATGCAAATCTTACAGGCATTATGCAGTCAGTACACACAGGTGAGACAGAGTTACTATCATCAAACCTTGTGAATGAATTGTGCAGTAGGTATTCTCAGGAACAATTTTTACAAGAATACCTCTTACCGGTGGAATAAAAATAAACAAATTTCTAAATTCTCTTTCTAGTTTCAATATTCTAAAAACCAGGACAGCTATAAAAATGTTTAAAAACCTAGAAATATGAGATACAAAGTAATTCCAAAAGATCACATGGTTACATAAAATAAATATAAATCTGAGAATTGCAAATACAAACAAGTATATGTGAAAGTCATTCTGAAATATGAATTTGTAAGCGTTCTAAACACTGAGTACATTTTCCTCTAAGTGTACCTTATAATTACTTTTCTAGGAATCTAAATGTAAGTTTAAGAAGTATAAAATGTATCTTGGTCATATTGTAAAAAACATCTACATTCTAAAATTCAATGTATGACTGTTTTCCTCATTCCATTTTGTGTAAGTGATTGCCAAGACATCAAAGTCTTGGAGAGTTTCAGCATTTTTTCCTGACTTTATTTTATGTTGACTCTATGCCCTGTTAGACATCTAGCATGCCACCCTAACCAAATGTGCATCTTATTCTCCAAAATACTTTTATACCTGAAAATAACTATCTAATTTTTGAAATGATCACTTGATATAGTTGCACTTCTCATAAAACCATTGCTTATGTTCCTGGGTAGAGATTAGTTACTACATATTGTACAAGTGAAACAAGCAGATGTAATTATTACCATTGTAACATAGCTTAAAGCCCAGAGTTAAGGGCTGAAGTGAATAAGAACAAGTTTAAGAAAGACTGATTATCTCAATCAACGGCACATTCCTAATAAAACAGACAAATGTAACAAAAATGAATCACAGTCACCTAATGTTATATGGACAAAAATAAATTATTTAAATCATTAATAAATTGCATAGTCAAATGTCAATAGTTTTTCCCAATATTCATCCTTAAAATATTTCTATTGCAATTTGTATTTGCCTGACATAAACCAATGTACACTTTCTTTTTCTTGGAAAATGAAAATTTCTGTCTACTTTGTACTATGGATGATTTTCCCATGAAGAGATCAAGGATTTATCAGTGGCAAAATATGCTTTTACATCAATAACGCTTTCATTCTCACCTATTTAATTCTTTTGACACCTTAATTTACATATACCTAAGTATATGCTTAGTCATCATCTGTCTAAGATATTTTAGGTGTAGTTTGTGAATTCAAGTTACAAAGTTGATTTGAAGAGCACAATATTTTATCTAAATATCTTATATTTTTATTATAACTTCTTGGTTGCATGCTCTTGGTCATTATTTTTATGTAACTGTTTATCTTATATCTTCCTTTCAAGTGGCAATTGATGAACACTGTCATACACATTTGAGAAATCATTTCTGTCTAGAGTCTGTGGCTCTTTTAAATTCAGTGATTAATGCTCAATGAATGGGCTTGTTTGTCTCATCATTACCTCACACTCAGTCATGAATATCTTTGTTAAAGAAAATAAAACTAGGTTTGGGAAATCACACCAGGAAGGTCAGAAGAAACAGAAAAAAAAAGGGGAACTTTGGTTTTAGTGATAGCCACTAGATATATAAAGTGACTTAATAATAGTTCTTTTTCTTAAATTGTACAAATGGGTATCATGTCACTGGAACAATTTAAGATAATTGACTGATCAATTTCATCAAATGTGTAATTTATTAAAATATTTTATTTATTTTTGCCTCACAGAATATAAAGTTTACTGTAGTTATTCACATCAACAGAATAATATACCTAAACCTGTACCTCTTATTTTTTAATGTCAGAATAGTGAAAAACAAAAAGGGGAAATAAAGGAACTAAAAACCTCATGGAATAATCAGTAGCACAATCCGTTCCTTGCTAATTCCTCATTTGTTTTCCTATATTCTATTCACATCTTCCCTTTCTCTCTCTCTTATTGCTTCATAAAACTGAGAATGAAGACATGTGTCATGTCAAGACTGAGTCAAATTTTGGCAGCATATACATGTACCTGTTTCCCTGATTTTGAAGTAGTGGTACACGTACCCTAAAGAAAAATTAGATTATTTTGTTTCTTAAGTATTGTAAAAAAATACCCTATGTTCTCTTTTTTAAGATTATGGTAAAGCTGGAAGCAGACAACTATTTCTGGACATTTAAGATCAGAGCTACGCTCCTAAAGAAAATTTTAAAGGAAAAGTATTGTGCTAAAATGGGAAATTATCCACGAGAGGGCACTGAAAATTGTTCATTCCTTGTCTGCTCTTTTTCTTGTGAAAATGCCCAAATTAAACATCAGTGTCTTTCCTAGTGTGAAAAGAATCATCCAATTCTTCTTATTTAAGTCATTTGTTTCTGTTTGCCATTCCTAAAAATTTTAACATTGTATATATAAGAAAAGTTGAAGTATATATTGAAAAATTGTCTTCCAAACGTACTTCTTACAAACAGCATGTCCAGAAGACATAGACTTTAGAAAGAGAAAGAAAAGGTATCTAACTGATTGTTTTTTCTTTTTAAAATATATTTCATATAGGGTCTACAGGGTCTCACTATGTAGATTGGACTTGTAGTGATCCTCCTGTTTTCAGCCTTCTCCAAGCTCTGCGATTACAGGCATGAACCACCATGCCCAGTCTAAATGGCCCTCCCAGCATGCCCCAGGGATGGAGCCAGCACGGCATGCCCAGGACGGAACACTGGCCACTATCGTCTGCCTAAGCAGACGCTTTACTCTGCTGAGCTATCTGGCCAGCTCTGATTTTTATAATCCTTGTTTTAATAATAAAAAAAAACACTTGAAAAATGCAATATAATTTTATTTTGAATCCTTTAAGACCAGAGGCAAAATCAACCAAACAAGAAGAGAAAATAGTACATATGGGTAATACAACTGTGATAATGCTACTATGAAACCATAATTTTGAGTTTAATAAATTTGATATGATTTCATTTTTAATTTTAACATTATAATGGCTTATAATTATAATCATGAAATTTTATATAGATGACATTCTTTCTTCTTAGCACTATCTTCTGCTAGGCACATTTATTTTTTGTTTCTCTTTAACATCCACAAAAGACGTTTTAGTAGAATAATTTTCCAGCTGTATTTCCATTCTTTGCTCAAAAAAATCCTTTTAGAAAGAATTCTAAAACTATCAAATATTTCAAAACTTAAAATACTTAGGAAGGTACTTCTTCATCTTGTACATGAATGCAAAACTTATTTTAACTGGCTAATGTTAAAGGTACCAAAAACTTATATCCCACTCACTGTTTTAATTTTTGTAAAATGTATATATTCTCCCTAAAGAAATATAAGCTATAGGCCATAGGAATTACTCGTATGCATTTTGATACCAAAGATAATCATTTAATCTCTCTGTAAATTTATGTCTAATGTACTTAACTAATGTTTCTGCATCATATTTTCCCACTTAAAAATTAAGCCTGTAGTGTTAAATATGTTTTTATTTAAATAGCGTCTTGTAAATCAGTCTTACACAGAGCCTCACTTAAGTAAAAAAAAAAAAAATCAAAGCTGTTGTAAGTGGATCAGAGAGCTGTGTTCTGCTATATAATTTTCTACTTTACTCTGTAGTGACTTCTGAAGATCCAAAATTAACAAAAGGCTCCACAAAACATTTTTGGAAAATCAGAATCAGTTGCCAAACTTAAGACCATTTTGCATTTTTTTGGCTTATAAACTGTGAAAAGAACCTTTCCTTTCCACTCCTACCCTCCACCTACTTATGAAGCCTCCTAACTCAGCCTTTTATGCATTATTTTCCATTAGCAGGGAAATATAGCCATTTGTCTAAAATATAAACCAGAAGTAAATATATTCCTTTAACCCCATGATCATTTTATCTCTCCTTGCTCAAAGTTCAGTATGTTATAGGTCATGACAAATACGACCTCCTCTTTCCATGAGTCCTACTTACAATTACTCTTAAACACACTGCTTGCAGCCTACCCATCATTGTTACACTGTGTCATATTTGTTCAGGTAAAATTTTAAGATGAGCACCAAGAACAGTGATGGTGACAGTAATGATGACTTCATGTCATCATGAAGACATGAACACTTCATGTCACAAGCACTTTCTACATAGTTACATATTTTCTTACTTGTGAAACTCCTAGATAAACATACAGTTTAAGTAGGCTACACAGTTATAAAATATGAAGTCACTGCATGGATACTTTCCAAGTCCTGTCTGTTTAACTACAAAATTTTATTTACTTTCATTAAAACAAATAAAATAATTGTGTTAGCTTAAACCTTTTTTCTGTGAACTTGATAAACTAGTAAGTAGTTTAACTGTCTTGGATTATATTATTTTTTCTTTTCTCTTTCTTCTTTTCCTCTTTCCTCCATTCTAGTTCCTTGCACTGATGGCTGACTTTTATACATTTCCATGTTTTCTTCTAACTCACTAACATCTTTGGTTTTAGTTGTAAACACCTTTTTTATTAATTTTATTTGAAAATAAATAGCAATGAGACAATTTCAAAACCAATTAATAGGACAGATTAAATAATTAATACATTGCATATTGTTGTCTTCACAGTGATATTTATAGTAGAAGATGCAGACATGATATCCTGTCCAAACAAGATTAGTACAATTCTTTCTTCTCATTGAATTCAAAGAAAGTAGCTGTATATCTATCCTAACTATTTTTTGTATACAGATACAAAATGATCCTTCATTTGTATTCCCTTTTTTGTTTAGTTTTGTCAGATATGGGTATTCCATTGCCATTTGAACATTGTAGGGATGTTTGATATGCAGACAGATAATGCAGTTAATCTCAAGTGCCTATGTTATAGGGTAATAATATCATTAAGCTTCTCTTCTGGAGGATTAACAACTTAAGTTTGCAGATGAAAAATTAGAGAAAAAGACAGGTTGCAAGGACAGTCAACATTTTGGCCCCAGCCTTTCAGGTCAGTGAGGACTCAGGACATAACTGAACCTGTACTGTAACATCTTATAACTTGGTCATGTCTCAAGTTTTCTGATCAAGGAGATTATGGCACCAAAGAGGAAAGTGATCGATGATGTAGAGTGTGCCTAAGGAGAGTCACATGGAGAGAAAACATTCTCCCAGGCTTTCACAGCAAGCAATTTGGTCAAGCAATGGCCATGACTCATCCACATGGTTGACACTGACAAAAGATCTACAATCTGAGGTAC